>JAVJHS010000541.1:0-23984 GCA_032873175.1 Leptopilina drosophilae | reverse complement strand
TATTAAAACCAGGAAAGAGAGTTTGAAAATTTAGTAGTCAGTTAATCAAAGTCTAAAATTCATGACTTGGATAAAGGAAAAGTGAAAGTGAATAACACTTCAAAAATAAAATTGAAAAAACTTACAGAAAATTGAATTTTCAAATTGAAAAAATTTCTGTAAATTTGGAAAAACCTCTGTAACTTTTTTAATTTTTGTGCTAGAAAAATGCGTATAAAGAAGAAGTTGCTTGTTTTTGTTCCAATTATCAGAAAAATTTTCAAAATTCTTAAAAAAAAAACTGGCAAAAAGTTACAGAAAATTGATATTTCAAAATGAAAAAATTTCAGTAAATTTAGAAAAACCTCTGTAACTTTTTTAATTTTTGTGCTCGAAAAATGCGTCTAAAGAAGAAGTTGCTTGTTTTTGTTCCAATTATAAGAAAAATTGTCAAAATTCTTAAAAAAAAAACTGGCAAAAAGTTACCGAAAATTGAATTTTCAAAATGTAAAAATTTCTGTAAATTTGGAAAAAGCTTTGTAACTTTTTTAATTTTTGTGCTAGAAAAATGCGTCTAAAGAAGAAGTTGCTTGTTTTTGTTCCAATTATAAGAAAAATTGTCAAAATCCTTAAAAAAATAAACTGGCAAAAAGTTAATAAAAATTGAATTTTCAAAATGTAAAAATTTCTATAACTTTTTTAATTTTTGTGCTAGAAAAATGCGTCTAAAGAAGAAGTTGCTTGTTTTTGTTCCAATTATCAGAAAAATTTTCAAAATTCTTAAAAAAATAAACTGGCAAAAAGTTACCGAAAATTGAATTTTCAAAATGAAAAAATTTCTGTAACTTTTTTAATTTTTGTGCTAGAAAAATGCGTCTAAAGAAGAAGTTGCTTGTTTTTGTTCCAATTATCAAAAATATTTTCAAAATTCTTAAAAAAATAAACTTGCAAAAAGTTACTGAAAATTGAATTTTCAAAATGTAAAAATTTCTGTAACTTTTTAAATTTTTGTGCTAGAAAAATGCGTCTAAAGAAGAAGTTGATTATTTTTGTTCCAATTATGAGAAAATTTTTCAAAATTCTTAAAAAAATAAACTGGCAAAAAGTTACCGAAAATGGAATTTTCAAAATGAAAAAATTTCTGTAACTTTTTTAATTTTTGTGCTAGAAAAATTTGTCTAAAGAAGAAGTTGCTTGTTTTTGTTCCAATTATCAGAAAATTTTTTAAAATTCTTAAAAAAATAAACTGGCAAAAAGTTACCGAAAATTGAATTTTCAAAATGAAAAAATTTCTGTAACTTTTTTAATTTTTGTGCTAGAAAAATGCGTCTAAAGAAGAAGTTGCTTGTTTTTGTTCCAATTATCAGAAAAATTTTCAAAATTCTTAAAAAAATAAACTGGCAAAAAGTTACCGAAAATTGAATTTTCAAAATGAAAAAACCTCTGTAACTTTTTTAATTTTTGTGCTAGAAAAATTTGTCTAAAGAAGAAGTTGCTTGTTTTTGTTCCAATTATGAGAAAATTTTTCAAAATTCTTAAAAAAATAAACTGGCAAAAAGTTACCGAAAATTGAATTTTCAAAATGAAAAAATTTCTGTAACTTTTTTAATTTTTGTGCTAGAAAAATTTGTCTAAAGAAGAAGTTGCTTGTTTTTGTTCCAATTATCAGAAAAATTTTCAAAATTCTTAAAAAAATAAACTGGCAAAAAGTTACCGAAAATTGAATTTTCAAAATGAAAAAACCTCTGTAACTTTTTTAATTTTTGTGCTAGAAAAATGCGTCTAAAGAAGAAGTTGCTTGTTTTTGTTCCAATTATCAGAAAAATTTTCAAAATTCTTAAAAAAATAAACTGGCAAAAAGTTACCGAAAATTGAATTTTCAAAATGAAAAAATTTCTGTAACTTTTTTAATTTTTGTGCTAGAAAAATGTGTCAAAAGAAGAAGTTGCTTGTTTTTGTTCCAATTAAGAGAAAATTTTTCAAAATTCTTAAAAAAATAAACTGGCAAAAAGTTACCGAAAATTGAATTTTCAAAATGAAAAAACCTCGTTAACTTTTTTAATTTTTGTGCTAGTAAAATGCGTCTAAAGTAGAAGTTGCTTGTTTTTGTTCCAATTATCAAAAAAATTTTCAAAATTCTTCAAAAAATAAACTGGCAAAAAGTTACCGAAAATTGAATTTTCAAAATGAAAAAATTTCTGTAACTTTTTTAATTTTTGTGCTAGAAAAATTTGTCTAAAGAAGAAGATGCTTGTTTTTGTTCCAATTATGAGAAAATTTTTCAAAATTCTTAAAAAAATAAACTGGCAAAAAGTTACCGAAAATTGAATTTTCAAAATGAAAAAATTTCTGTAACTTTTTTAATTTTTGTGCTAGAAAAATTTGTCTAAAGAAGAAGATGCTTGTTTTTGTTCCAATTATGAGAAAATTTTTCAAAATTCTTAAAAAAATAAACTGGCAAAAAGTTACCGAAAATTGAATTTTCAAAATGAAAAAACTTCTGTAACTTTTTTAATTTTTGTGCTAGAAAAATGCGTCTAAAGAAGAAGTTGCTTGTTTTTGTTCCAATTAAGAGAAAATTTTTCAAAATTCTTAAAAAAATAAACTGGCAAAAAGTTACCGAAAATTGAATTTTCAAAATGAAAAAATTTCTGTAACTTTTTTAATTTTTGTGCTAGAAAAATGTGTCCAAAGAAGAAGATGCTTGATTTTGTTCCAATTATCAGAAAAATTTTCAAAATTCTTAAAAAAATAAACTAGCAAAAAGTTACCGAAAATTGAATTTTCAAAATGAAAAAATTTCTGTAACTTTTTTAATTTTTGTGCTAGAAAAATGCGTCTAAAGAAGAAGTTGCTTGTTTTTGTTCCAATTAAGAGAAAATTTTTCAAAATTCTTAAAAAAATAAACTGGCAAAAAGTTACCGAAAATTGAATTTTCAAAATGAAAAAATTTCTGTAACTTTTTTAATTTTTGTGCTAGAAAAATGCGTCTAAAGAAGAAGTTGCTTGTTTTTGTTCCAATTAAGAGAAAATTTTTCAAAATTCTTAAAAAAATAAACTGGCAAAAAGTTACCGAAAATTGAATTTTCAAAATGAAAAAATTTCTGTAACTTTTTTAATTTTTGTGCTAGAAAAATGAGTCTAAAGAAGAAGTTGCTTGTTTTTGTTCCAATTATCAGAAAAATTTTTAAAATTCCTAAAAAAATAAACTGGCAAAAAGTTACCGAAAATTGAATTTTCAAAATGAAAAAATTTCTGTAACTTTTTTAATTTTTGTGCTAGAAAAATGAGTCTAAAGAAGAAGTTGATTATTTTTATTCTAATTATCAGAAAATTTTTCAAAATTCTTAAAAAAATAAACTGGCAAAAAGTTACCGAAAATTGAATTTTCAAAATGAAAAAATTTCTGTAACTTTTTTAATTTTTGTGCTAGAAAAATGTGTCAAAAGAAGAAGTTGCTTGTTTTTGTTCCAATTAAGAGAAAATTTTTCAAAATTCTTAAAAAAATAAACTGGCAAAAAGTTACCGAAAATTGAATTTTCAAAATGAAAAAACCTCGTTAACTTTTTTAATTTTTGTGCTAGTAAAATGCGTCTAAAGTAGAAGTTGCTTGTTTTTGTTCCAATTATCAAAAAAATTTTCAAAATTCTTAAAAAAATAAACTGGCAAAAAGTTACCGAAAATTGAATTTTCAAAATGAAAAAATTTCTGTAAATTTTTTAATTTTTGTGATAGAAATTTTTGTATATTGAAGAAGTTGCTTGTTTTTGTTCCAATTAAGAGAAAATTTTTCAAAATTCTTAAAAAAATAAACTGGCAAAAAGTTACCGAAAATTGAATTTTCAAAATGAAAAAATTTCTGTAACTTTTTTAATTTTTGTGCTAGAAAAATTTGTCTAAAGAAGAAGTTGCTTGTTTTTGTTCCAATTATCAGAAAATTTTTCAAAATTCTTAAAAAAATAAACTGGCAAAAAGTTACCGAAAATTGAATTTTCAAAATGAAAAAACATCTGTAACTTTTTTAATTTTTGTGCTAGAAAAATGCGTCTAAAGAAGAAGTTGCTTGTTTTTGTTCCAATTATCAGAAAATTTTTCAAAATTCTTAAAAAAATAAACTGGCAAAAAGTTACCGAAAATTGAATTTTCAAAATGAAAAAATTTCTGTAACTTTTTTAATTTTTGTGCTAGAAAAATGTGTCCAAAGAAGAAGTTGCTTGTTTTTGTTCCAATTATCAGAAAAATTTTCAAAATTCTTAAAAAAATAAACTGGCAAAAAGTTACCGAAAATTGAATTTTCAAAATGAAAAAATTTCTGTAACTTTTTTAATTTTTGTGCTAGAAAAATGCGTCTAAAGAAGAAGTTGCTTGTTTTTGTTCCAATTATCAGAAAATTTTTCAAAATTCTTAAAAAAATAAACTGGCAAAAAGTTACCGAAAATTGAATTTTCAAAATGAAAAAACTTCTGTAACTTTTTTAATTTTTGTGCTAGAAAAATGCGTCTAAAGAAGAAGTTGCTTGTTTTTGTTCCAATTATCAGAAAATTTTTCAAAATTCTTAAAAAAATAAACTGGCAAAAAGTTACCGAAAATTGAATTTTCAAAATGAAAAAATTTCTGTAACTTTTTTAATTTTTGTGCTAGAAAAATGCGTCTAAAGAAGAAGTTGCTTGTTTTTGTTCCAATTATCAGAAAATTTTTCAAAATTCTTAAAAAAATAAACTGGCAAAAAGTTACCGAAAATTGAATTTTCAAAATGAAAAAATTTCTGTAACTTTTTTAATTTTTGTGCTAGAAAAATGTGTCTAAAGAAGAAGTTGCTTGTTTTTGTTCCAATTATCAGAAAATTTTTCAAAATTCTTAAAAAAATAAACTGGCAAAAAGTTACCGAAAATTGAATTTTCAAAATGAAAAAACCTCTGTAACTTTTTTAATTTTTGTGCTAGAAAAATGCGTCTAAAGAAGAAGTTGCTTGTTTTTGTTCCAATTATCAGAAAAATTTTCAAAATTCTTAAAAAAATAAACTGGCAAAAAGTTACCGAAAATTGAATTTTCAAAATTAAAAAATTTCTGTAACTTTTTTATTTTTTGTGCTAGAAAAATGCGTCTAAAGAAGAAGTTGCTTGTTTTTGTTCCAATCATCAGAAAAATTTTCAAAATTCTTAAAAAAATAAACTGGCAAAAAGTTACCGAAAATTGAATTTTCAAAATGAAAAAATTTCTGTAACTTTTTTAATTTTTGTGCTAGAAAAATGCGTCTAAAGAAGAAGTTGCTTGTTTTTGTTCCAATTATCAGAAAATTTTTCAAAATTCTTAAAAAAATAAACTGGCAAAAAGTTACCGAAAATTGAATTTTCAAAATGAAAAAATTTCTGTAACTTTTTTAATTTTTGTGCTAGAAAAATGTGTCCAAAGAAGAAGTTGCTTGTTTTTGTTCCAATTATCAGAAAATTTTTCAAAATTCTTAAAAAAATAAACTGGCAAAAAGTTACCGAAAATTGAATTTTCAAAATGAAAAAATTTCTGTAACTTTTTTAATTTTTGTGCTAGAAAAATGCGTCTAAAGAAGAAGTTGCTTGTTTTTGTTCCAATTATCAGAAAAATTTTCAAAATTCTTAAAAAAATAAACTGGCAAAAAGTTACCGAAAATTGAATTTTCAAAATGAAAAAATTTCTGTAACTTTTTTAATTTTTGTGCTAGAAAAATGTGTCTAAAGAAGAATTTGCTTGTTTTTGTTCCAATTATCAGAAAAATTTTCAAAATTCTTAAAAAAATAAACTGGCAAAAAGTTACCGAAAATTGAATTTTCAAAATGAAAAAATTTCTGTAACTTTTTTAATTTTTGTGCTAGAAAAATGCGTCTAAAGAAGAAGTTGCTTGTTTTTGTTCCAATTATCCGAAAATTTTTCAAAATTCTTAAAAAAATAAACTGGCAAAAAGTTACCGAAAATTGAATTTTCAAAATGAAAAAATTTCTGTAACTTTTTTAATTTTTGTGCTAGAAAAATTTGTCTAAAGAAGAAGTTGCTTGTTTTTGTTCCAATTATCAGAAAATTTTTCAAAATTCTTAAAAAAATAAACTGGCAAAAAGTTACCGAAAATTGAATTTTCAAAATGAAAAAACCTCTGTAACTTTTTTAATTTTTGTGCTAGAAAAATGCGTCTAAAGAAGAAGTTGCTTGTTTTTGTTCCAATTATCAGAAAATTTTTCAAAATTCTTAAAAAAATAAACTGGCAAAAAGTTACCGAAAATTGAATTTTCAAAATGAAAAAACCTCTGTAACTTTTTTAATTTTTGTGCTAGAAAAATGCGTCTAAAGAAGAAGTTGCTTGTTTTTGTTCCAATTATCAGAAAATTTTTCAAAATTCTTAAAAAAATAAACTGGCAAAAAGTTACCGAAAATTGAATTTTCAAAATGAAAAAACCTCTGTAACTTTTTTAATTTTTGTGCTAGAAAAATTTGTCTAAAGAAGAAGTTGCTTGTTTTTGTTCCAATTATCAGAAAAATTTTCAAAATTCTTAAAAAAATAAACTGGCAAAAAGTTACCGAAAATTGAATTTTCAAAATGAAAAAACCTCTGTAACTTTTTTAATTTTTGTGCTAGAAAAATGTGTCTAAAGAAGAAGTTGCTTGTTTTTGTTCCAATTATCAGAAAAATTTTCAAAATTCTTAAAAAAATAAACTGGCAAAAAGTTACCGAAAATTGAATTTTCAAAATGAAAAAATTTCTGTAACTTTTTTAATTTTTGTGCTAGAAAAATGTGTCTAAAGAATATGTTGCTTCTTTTTGTTCTAATTATCAGAAAAATTTTCAAAATTCTTAAAAAAATAAACTGGCAAAAAGTTACCGAAAATTGAATTTTCAAAATGAAAAAATTTCTGTAACTTTTTTAATTTTTGTGCTAGTAAAATGCGTCTAAAGAAGAAGTTGCTTGTTTTTGTTCCAATTATTAGAAAATTTTTCAAAATTCTTAAAAAAATAAACTGGCAAAAAGTTACCGAAAATTGAATTTTCAAAATGAAAAAACCTCTGTAACTTTTTTAATTTTTGTGCTAGTAAAATGCGTCTAAAGAAGAAGTTGCTTGTTTTTGTTCCAATTATCAGAAAATTTTTCAAAATTCTTAAAAAAATAAACTGGCAAAAAGTTACCGAAAATTGAATTTTCAAAATGAAAAAACCTCTGTAACTTTTTTAATTTTTGTGCTAGAAAAATGCGTCTAAAGAAGAAGTTGCTTGTTTTTGTTCCAATTATCAGAAAATTTTTCAAAATTCTTAAAAAAATAAACTGGCAAAAAGTTACCGAAAATTGAATTTTCAAAATGAAAAAATTTCTGTAACTTTTTTAATTTTTGTGCTAGAAAAATTTGTCTAAAGAAGAAGTTGCTTGTTTTTGTTCCAATTATCAGAAAAATTTTCAAAATTCTTAAAAAAATAAACTGGCAAAAAGTTACCGAAAATTGAATTTTCAAAATGAAAAAACCTCTGTAACTTTTTTAATTTTTGTGCTAGAAAAATGCGTCTAAAGAAGAAGTTGCTTGTTTTTGTTCCAATTATCAGAAAAATTTTTAAAATTCTTAAAAAAATAAACTGGCAAAAAGTTACCGAAAATTGAATTTTCAAAATGAAAAAATTTCTGTAACTTTTTTAATTTTTGTGCTAGAAAAATGCGTCTAAAGAAGAAGTTGCTTGTTTTTGTTCCAATTATCAGAAAATTTTCAAAATTCTTAAAAAAATAAACTGGCAAAAAGATACCGAAAATTGAATTTTCAAAATGAAAAAATTTCTGTAACTTTTTTAATTCTTGTGCTAGAAAAATTTGTGTAAAGAAGAAGATGTTTGTTTTTATTCTAATTATCAGAAAAATTTTCAAAATTCTTAAAAAAATAAACTGGCAAAAAGTTACCGAAAATTGAATTTTCAAAATGAAAAAATTTCTGTAACTTTTTTAATTTTTGTGCTAGAAAAATTTGTCGAAAGAAGAAGTTGCTTGTTTTTGTTCCAATTATCAGAAAATTTTTTAAAATTCTTAAAAAAATAAACTAGCAAAAAGTTACCGAAAATTGAATTTTCAAAATGAAAAAACCTCTGTAACTTTTTTAATTTTTGTGCTAGAAAAATGCGTCTAAAGAAGAAGTTGCTTGTTTTTGTTCCAATTATGAGAAAATTTTTCAAAATTCTTAAAAAAATAAACTGGCAAAAAGTTACCGAAAATTGAATTTTCAAAATGAAAAAATTTCTGTAACTTTTTTAATTTTTGTGCTAGAAAAATGCGTCTAAAGAAGAAGTTGCTTGTTTTTGTTCCAATTATCAGAAAAATTTTCAAAATTCTTAAAAAAATAAACTGGCAAAAAGTTACCGAAAATTGAATTTTCAAAATGAAAAAACCTCTGTAACTTTTTTAATTTTTGTGCTAGAAAAATGCGTCTAAAGAAGAAGTTGCTTGTTTTTGTTCCAATTATGAGAAAATTTTTCAAAATTCAAAAAAAAATAAACTAGCAAAAAGTTACCGAAAATTGAATTTTCAAAATGAAAAAACCTCTGTAACTTTTTTAATTTTTGTGCTAGAAAAATTTGTCTAAAGAAGAAGTTGCTTGTTTTTTTCCAATTATGAGAAAATTTTTCAAAATTCTTAAAAAAATAAACTGGCAAAAAGTTACCGAAAATGGAATTTTCAAAATGAAAAAATTTCTGTAACTTTTTTAATTTTTGTGCTAGAAAAATTTGTCTAAAGAAGAAGTTGCTTGTTTTTGTTCCAATTATGAGAAAATTTTTCAAAATTCTTAAAAAAATAAACTAGCAAAAAGTTACCGAAAATTGAATTTTCAAAATGAAAAAACCTCTGTAACTTTTTAAATTTTTGTGCTAGAAAAATGCGTCTAAAGAAGAAGTTGATTATTTTTGTTCCAATTATCAGAAAATTTTTCAAAATTCTTAAAAAAATAAACTGGCAAAAAGTTACCGAAAATTGAATTTTAAAATGAAAAAATTTCTGTAACTTTTTTAATTTTTGTGCTAGTAAAATGCGTCTAAAGAAGAAGTTGCTTGTTTTTGTTCCAATTATCAGAAAATTTTTCGAAATTCTTAGAAAAATAAACTGGCAAAAAGATACCGAAAATTGAATTTTCAAAATGAAAAAATTTCTATAACTTTTTTAATTTTTGTGCTAGTAAAAAATACCGAAAATTGAATTTTCAAAATGAAAAAAGTTCTGTAACTTTTTTAATTTTTGTGCTACAAAAATTTGTGTAAAGAAGAAGATGTTTGTTTTTATTCTAATTATCAGAAAATTTTTCAAAATTCTTAAAAAAATAAACTAGCAAAAAGTTACCGAAAATTGAATTTTCAAAAATGAAAAAACCTCTGTAACTTTTTTAATTTTTGTGCTAGAAAAATGCGTCTAAAGAAGAAGTTGCTTGTTTTTGTTCCAATTATCAGAAAATTTTTCAAAATTCTTAAAAAAATAAACTGGCAAAAAGTTACCGAAAATTGAATTTTCAAAATGAAAAAATTTCTGTAACTTTTTTAATTTTTGTGCTAGTAAAATGCGTCTAAAGAAGAAGTTGCTTGTTTTTGTTCCAATTATCAGAAAAATTTTCAAAATTCTTAAAAAAATAAACTGGCAAAAAGTTACCGAAAATTGAATTTTCAAAATGAAAAAATTTCTGTAACTTTTTTAATTTTTGTGCTAGTAAAATGCGTCTAAAGAAGAAGTTGCTTGTTTTTGTTCCAATTATCAGAAAATTTTTCAAAATTCTTAAAAAAATAAACTGGCAAAAAGTTACCGAAAATTGAATTTTCAAAATGAAAAAATTTCTGTAACTTTTTTAATTTTTGTGCTAGAAAAATGCGTCTAAAGAAGAAGTTGCTTGTTTTTGTTCCAATTATCATAAAAATGTACAAAATACTTAAAAAAATAAACTGGCAAAAAGTTACCGAAAATTGAATTTTCAAAATGAAAAAACCTCTGTAACTTTTTTAATTTTTGTGCTAGAAAAATGCGTCTAAAGAAGAAGTTGCTTGTTTTTGTTCCAATTATCAGAAAATTTTTCAAAATTCTTAAAAAAATAAACTGGCAAAAAGTTACCGAAAATTGAATTTTCAAAATGAAAAAACCTCTGTAACTTTTTTAATTTTTGTGCTAGAAAAATGCGTCTAAAGAAGAAGTTGCTTGTTTTTGTTCCAATTATCAGAAAATTTTTCAAAATTCTTAAAAAAATAAACTGGCAAAAAGTTACCGAAAATTGAATTTTCAAAATGAAAAAATTTCTGTAACTTTTTTAATTTTTGTGCTAGTAAAATGCGTCTAAAGAAGAAGTTGCTTGTTTTTGTTCCAATTATCAGAAAATTTTTCGAAATTTTTAAAAAAATAAACTGGCAAAAAGATACCGAAAATTGAATTTTCAAAATGAAAAAATTTCTGTAACTTTTTTAATTTTTGTGCTAGAAAAATTTGTGTAAAGAAGAAGTTGCTTGTTTTTGTTCCAATTATCAGAAAAATTTTCAAAATTCTTAAAAAAATAAACTGGCAAAAAGTTACCGAAAATTGAATTTTCAAAATGAAAAAATTTCTGTAACTTTTTTAATTTTTGTGCTAGAAAAATTTGTGTAAAGAAGAAGATGTTTGTTTTTATTCTAATTATCAGAAAATTTTTCAAAATTCTTAAAAAAATAAACTAGCAAAAAGTTACCGAAAATTGAATTTTCAAAATGAAAAAACCTCTGTAACTTTTTTAATTTTTGTGCTAGAAAAATGCGTCTAAAGAAGAAGTTGCTTGTTTTTGTTCCAATTATCAGAAAAATTTTCAAAATTCTTAAAAAAATAAACTGGCAAAAAGTTACCGAAAATTGAATTTTCAAAATGAAAAAACCTCTGTAACTTTTTTAATTTTTGTGCTAGAAAAATGCGTCTAAAGAAGAAGTTGCTTGTTTTTGTTCCAATTATCAGAAAAATTTTCAAAATTCTTAAAAAAATAAACTGGCAAAAAGTTACCGAAAATTGAATTTTCAAAATGAAAAAACCTCTGTAACTTTTTTAATTTTTGTGCTAGAAAAATGCGTCTAAAGAAGAAGTTGCTTGTTTTTGTTCCAATTATCAGAAAATTTTTTAAAATTCTTAAAAAAATAAACTAGCAAAAAGTTACCGAAAATTGAATTTTCAAAATGAAAAAACTTCTGTAACTTTTTTAATTTTTGTGCTAGAAAAATGCGTCTAAAGAAGAAGTTGCTTGTTTTTGTTCCAATTATCAGAAAATTTTTCAAAATTCTTAAAAAAATAAACTGGCAAAAAGTTACCGAAAATTGAATTTTCAAAATGAAAAAACCTCTGTAACTTTTTTAATTTTTGTGCTAGAAAAATGCGTCTAAAGAAGAAGTTGCTTGTTTTTGTTCCAATTATCAGAAAAATTTTCAAAATTCTTAAAAAAATAAACTGGCAAAAAGTTACCGAAAATTGAATTTTCAAAATGAAAAAATTTCTGTAACTTTTTTAATTTTTGTGCTAGAAAAATGCGTCTAAAGAAGAAGTTGCTTGTTTTTGTTCCAATTATCAGAAAAATTTTCAAAATTCTTAAAAAAATAAACTGGCAAAAAGTTACCGAAAATTGAATTTTCAAAATGAAAAAACCTCTGTAACTTTTTTAATTTTTGTGCTAGAAAAATGCGTCTAAAGAAGAAGTTGCTTGTTTTTGTTCCAATTATCAGAAAAATTTTCAAAATTCTTAAAAAAATAAACTGGCAAAAAGTTACCGAAAATTGAATTTTCAAAATGAAAAAATTTCTGTAACTTTTTTAATTTTTGTGCTAGAAAAATGCGTCTAAAGAAGAAGTTGCTTGTTTTTGTTCCAATTATCAGAAAAATTTTCAAAATTCTTAAAAAAATAAACTGGCAAAAAGTTACCGAAAATTGAATTTTCAAAATGAAAAAACCTCTGTAACTTTTTTAATTTTTGTGCTAGAAAAATGCGTCTAAAGAAGAAGTTGCTTGTTTTTGTTCCAATTATCAGAAAATTTTTCAAAATTCTTAAAAAAATAAACTGGCAAAAAGTTACCGAAAATTGAATTTTCAAAATGAAAAAACTTCTGTAACTTTTTTAATTTTTGTGCTAGAAAAATGCGTCTAAAGAAGAAGTTGCTTGTTTTTGTTCCAATTATCAGAAAATTTTTCAAAATTCTTAAAAAAATAAACTGGCAAAAAGTTACCGAAAATTGAATTTTCAAAATGAAAAAACCTCTGTAACTTTTTTAATTTTTGTGCTAGAAAAATGCGTCTAAAGAAGAAGTTGCTTGTTTTTGTTCCAATTATCAGAAAATTTTTTAAAATTCTTAAAAAAATAAACTGGCAAAAAGTTACCGAAAATTGAATTTTCAAAATGAAAAAATTTCTGTAACTTTTTTAATTTTTGTGCTAGAAAAATGTGTCCAAAGAAGAAGTTGCTTGTTTTTGTTCCAATTATCAGAAAAATTTTCAAAATTCTTAAAAAAATAAACTGGCAAAAAGTTACCGAAAATTGAATTTTCAAAATGAAAAAACTTCTGTAACTTTTTTAATTTTTGTGCTAGAAAAATGCGTCTAAAGAAGAAGTTGCTTGTTTTTGTTCCAATTATCAGAAAATTTTTCAAAATTCTTAAAAAAATAAACTGGCAAAAAGTTACCGAAAATTGAATTTTCAAAATGAAAAAATTTCTGTAACTTTATTAATTTTTGTGCTAGAAAAATGTGTCCAAAGAAGAAGTTGCTTGTTTTTGTTCCAATTATCAGAAAAATTTTCAAAATTCTTAAAAAAATAAACTGGCAAAAAGTTACCGAAAATTGAATTATCAAATTGAAAAAACCTCTGTAACTTTTTTAATTTTTGTGCTAGAAAAATGCGTCTAAAGAAGAAGTTGCTTGTTTTTGTTCCAATTATCAGAAAATTTTTCAAAATTCTTAAAAAAATAAACTGGCAAAAAGTTACCGAAAATTGAATTTTCAAAATGAAAAAATTTCTGTAACTTTTTTAATTTTTGTGCTAGTAAAATGCGTCTAAAGAAGAAGTTGCTTGTTTTTGTTCCAATTATCAGAAAATTTTTCAAAATTCTTAAAAAAATAAACTGGCAAAAAGTTACCGAAAATTGAATTTTCAAAATGAAAAAACCTCTGTAACTTTTTTAATTTTTGTGCTAGAAAAATGCGTCTAAAGAAGAAGTTGCTTGTTTTTGTTCCAATTATCAGAAAAATTTTCAAAATTCTTAAAAAAATAAACTGGCAAAAAGTTACCGAAAATTGAATTTTCAAAATGAAAAAATTTCTGTAACTTTTTTAATTTTTGTGCTAGAAAAATGTGTCTAAAGAAGAAGTTGCTTGTTTTTGTTCCAATTATCAGAAAAATTTTCAAAATTCTTAAAAAAATAAACTGGCAAAAAGTTACCGAAAATTGAATTTTCAAAATGAAAAAACCTCTGTAACTTTTTTAATTTTTGTGCTAGAAAAATGCGTCTAAAGAAGAAGTTGCTTGTTTTTGTTCCAATTATCAGAAAATTTTTCAAAATTCTTAAAAAAATAAACTGGCAAAAAGTTACCGAAAATTGAATTTTCAAAATGAAAAAACCTCTGTAACTTTTTTAATTTTTGTGCTAGAAAAATGCGTCTAAAGAAGAAGTTGCTTGTTTTTGTTCCAATTATCAGAAAATTTTTCAAAATTCTTAAAAAAATAAACTGGCAAAAAGTTACCGAAAATTGAATTTTCAAAATGAAAAAACTTCTGTAACTTTTTTAATTTTTGTGCTAGAAAAATGCGTCTAAAGAAGAAGTTGCTTGTTTTTGTTCCAATTAAGAGAAAATTTTTCAAAATTCTTAAAAAAATAAACTGGCAAAAAGTTACCGAAAATTGAATTTTCAAAATGAAAAAATTTCTGTAACTTTTTTAATTTTTGTGCTAGAAAAATGTGTCTAAAGAAGAAGTTGCTTGTTTTTGTTCCAATTATCAGAAAAATTTTCAAAATTCTTAAAAAAATAAACTGGCAAAAAGTTACCGAAAATTGAATTTTCAAAATGAAAAAACTTCTGTAACTTTTTTAATTTTTGTGCTAGAAAAATGCGTCTAAAGAAGAAGTTGCTTGTTTTTGTTCCAATTATCAGAAAAATTTTCAAAATTCTTAAAAAAATTAACTGGCAAAAAGTTACCGAAAATTGAATTTTCAAAATGAAAAAACCTCTGTAACTTTTTTAATTTTTGTGCTAGAAAAATGTGTTCAAAGAAGAAGTTGCTTGTTTTTGTTTCAATTATCAGAAAATTTTTCTAAATTCTTAAAAAAATAAACTGGCAAAAAGTTACCGAAAATTGAATTTTCAAAATGAAAAAACCTCTGTAACTTTTTTAATTTTTGTGCTAGAAAAATGCGTCTAAAGAAGAAGTTGCTTGTTTTTGTTCCAATTATCAGAAAATTTTTCAAAATTCTTAAAAAAATAAACTGGCAAAAAGTTACCGAAAATTGAATTTTCAAAATGAAAAAACCTCTGTAACTTTTTTAATTTTTGTGCTAGAAAAATGCGTCTAAAGAAGAAGTTGCTTGTTTTTGTTCCAATTATCAGAAAATTTTTCAAAATTCTTAAAAAAATAAACTGGCAAAAAGTTACCGAAAATTGAATTTTCAAAATGAAAAAATTTCTGTAACTTTTTTAATTTTTGTGCTAGAAAAATGCGTCTAAAGAAGAAGTTGCTTGTTTTTGTTCCAATTATCAGAAAATTTTTCAAAATTCTTAAAAAAATAAACTGGCAAAAAGTTACCGAAAATTGAATTTTCAAAATGAAAAAATTTCTGTAACTTTTTTAATTTTTGTGCTAGAAAAATTTGTCTAAAGAAGAAGTTGCTTGTTTTTGTTCCAATTATCAGAAAAATTTTCAAAATTCTTAAAAAAATAAACTGGCAAAAAGTTACCGAAAATTGAATTTTCAAAATGAAAAAATTTCTGTAACTTTTTTAATTTTTGTGCTAGAAAAATGCGTCTAAAGAAGAAGTTGCTTGTTTTTGTTCCAATTATCAGAAAATTTTTCAAAATTCTTAAAAAAATAAACTGGCAAAAAGTTACCGAAAATTGAATTTTCAAAATGAAAAAACCTTTGTAACTTTTTTAATTTTTGTGCTAGAAAAATGTGTCTAAAGAAGAAGTTGCTTGTTTTTGTTCCAATTATCAGAAAAATTTTCAAAATTCTTAAAAAAATAAACTGGCAAAAAGTTACCGAAAATTGAATTTTCAAAATGAAAAAACCTCTGTAACTTTTTTAATTTTTGTGCTAGAAAAATGCGTCTAAAGAAGAAGTTGCTTGTTTTTGTTCCAATTATCAGAAAATTTTTTAAAATTCTTAAAAAAATAAACTGGCAAAAAGTTACCGAAAATTGAATTTTCAAAATGAAAAAACCTCTGTAACTTTTTTAATTTTTGTGCTAGAAAAATGCGTCTAAAGAAGAAGTTGCTTGTTTTTGTTCCAATTATCAGAAAATTTTTCAAAATTCTTAAAAAAATAAACTGGCAAAAAGTTACCGAAAATTGAATTTTCAAAATGAAAAAACTTCTGTAACTTTTTTAATTTTTGTGCTAGAAAAATGCGTCTAAAGAAGAAGTTGCTTGTTTTTGTTCAAATTATCAGAAAATTTTCAAAATTCTTAAAAAAATAAACTGGCAAAAAGTTACCGAAAATTGAATTTTCAAAATGAAAAAACCTCTGTAACTTTTTTAATTTTTGTGCTAGAAAAATGCGTCTAAAGAAGAAGTTGCTTGTTTTTGTTCCAATTATCAGAAAATTTTTCAAAATTCTTAAAAAAATAAACTGGCAAAAAGTTACCGAAAATTGAATTTTCAAAATGAAAAAATTTCTGTAACTTTTTTAATTTTTGTGCTAGTAAAATGCGTCTAAAGAAGAAGTTGCTTGTTTTTGTTCCAATTATCAGAAAATTTTTCAAAATTCTTAAAAAAATAAACTGGCAAAAAGTTACCGAAAATTGAATTTTCAAAATGAAAAAATTTCTGTAACTTTTTTAATTTTTGTGCTAGAAAAATTTGTCTAAAGAAGAAGTTGCTTGTTTTTGTTCCAATTATCAGAAAAATTTTCAAAATTCTTAAAAAAATAAACTGGCAAAAAGTTACCGAAAATTGAATTTTCAAAATGAAAAAATTTCTGTAACTTTTTTAATTTTTGTGCTAGAAAAATGCGTCTAAAGAAGAAGTTGCTTGTTTTTGTTCCAATTATCAGAAAATTTTTCAAAATTCTTAAAAAAATAAACTGGCAAAAAGTTACCGAAAATTGAATTTTCAAAATGAAAAAACCTCTGTAACTTTTTTAATTTTTGTGCTAGAAAAATGTGTCCAAAGAAGAAGTTGCTTGTTTTTGTTCCAATTATCAGAAAAATTTTCAAAATTCTTAAAAAAATAAACTGGCAAAAAGTTACCGAAAATTGAATTTTCAAAATGAAAAAACCTCTGTAACTTTTTTAATTTTTGTGCTAGAAAAATGCGTCTAAAGAAGAAGTTGCTTGTTTTTGTTCCAATTATCAGAAAATTTTTCAAAATTCTTAAAAAAATAAACTGGCAAAAAGTTACCGAAAATTGAATTTTCAAAATGAAAAAACCTCTGTAACTTTTTTAATTTTTGTGCTAGAAAAATGCGTCTAAAGAAGAAGTTGCTTGTTTTTGTTCCAATTATCAGAAAATTTTTTAAAATTCTTAAAAAAATAAACTGGCAAAAAGTTACCCAAAATTGAATTTTGAAAATGAAAAAATTTCTGTAACTTTTTTAATTTTTGTGCTAGAAAAATGTGTCTAAAGAAGAAGTTGCTTGTTTTTGTTCCAATTATCAGAAAATTTTTCAAAATTCTTAAAAAAATAAACTGGCAAAAAGTTACCGAAAATTGAATTTTCAAAATGAAAAAATTTCTGTAACTTTATTAATTTTTGTGCTAGAAAAATGTGTCCAAAGAAGAAGTTGCTTGTTTTTGTTCCAATTATCAGAAAAATGTTCAAAATTCTTAAAAAAATAAACTGGCAAAAAGTTACCGAAAATTGAATTTTCAAAATGAAAAAATTTCTGTAACTTTTTTAATTTTTGTGCTAGAAAAATGCGTCTAAAGAAGAAGTTGCTTGTTTTTGTTCCAATTAAGAGAAAATTTTTCAAAATTCTTAAAAAAATAAACTGGCAAAAAGTTACCGAAAATTGAATTTTCAAAATGAAAAAACCTCTGTAACTTTTTTAATTTTTGTGCTAGAAAAATGTGTCCAAAGAAGAAGTTGCTTGTTTTTGTTCCAATTATCAGAAAAATTTTCAAAATTCTTAAAAAAATAAACTGGCAAAAAGTTACCGAAAATTGAATTTTCAAAATGAAAAAACCTCTGTAACTTTTTTAATTTTTGTGCTAGAAAAATGCGTCTAAAGAAGAAGTTGCTTGTTTTTGTTCCAATTATCAGAAAATTTTTTAAAATTCTTAAAAAAATAAACTGGCAAAAAGTTACCGAAAATTGAATTTTCAAAATGAAAAAACCTCTGTAACTTTTTTAATTTTTGTGCTAGAAAAATGCGTCTAAAGAAGAAGTTGCTTGTTTTTGTTCCAATTATCAGAAAATTTTTCAAAATTCTTAAAAAAATAAACTGGCAAAAAGTTACCGAAAATTGAATTTTCAAAATGAAAAAATTTCTGTAACTTTTTTAATTTTTGTGCTAGAAAAATGCGTCTAAAGAAGAAGTTGCTTGTTTTTGTTCCAATTATCAGAAAATTTTTCAAAATTCTTAAAAAAATAAACTGGCAAAAAGTTACCGAAAATTGAATTTTCAAAATGAAAAAATTTCTGTAACTTTTTTAATTTTTGTGCTAGAAAAATTTGTCTAAAGAAGAAGTTGCTTGTTTTTGTTCCAATTATCAGAAAAATTTTCAAAATTCTTAAAAAAATAAACTGGCAAAAAGTTACCGAAAATTGAATTTTCAAAATGAAAAAATTTCTGTAACTTTTTTAATTTTTGTGCTAGAAAAATTTGTCTAAAGAAGAAGTTGCTTGTTTTTGTCCCAATTATGAGAAAATTTTTCATAATTCTTAAAAAATAAACTGGCAAAAAGTTACCGAAAATTGAATTTTCAAAATGAAAAAACCTCTGTAACTTTTTTAATTTTTGTGCTAGAAAAATGCGTCTAAAGAAGAAGTTGCTTGTTTTTGTTCCAATTATCAGAAAATTTTTTAAAATTCTTAAAAAAATAAACTGGCAAAAAGTTACCGAAAATTGAATTTTCAAAATGAAAAAACCTCTGTAACTTTTTTAATTTTTGTGCTAGAAAAATGCGTCTAAAGAAGAAGTTGCTTGTTTTTGTTCCAATTATCAGAAAATTTTT
The DNA here is from genome assembly GCA_032873175.1 of Leptopilina drosophilae. NCBI lineage: Eukaryota > Metazoa > Arthropoda > Insecta > Hymenoptera > Figitidae > Leptopilina > Leptopilina drosophilae. Next base: position 5,653 of record JAVJHS010000541.1, on the reverse strand, counting down.
CAAAATTCTTAAAAAAATAAACTGGCAAAAAGTTACCGAAAATTGAATTTTCAAAATGAAAAAATTTCTGTAACTTTTTTAATTTTTGTGCTAGAAAAATGCGTCTAAAGAAGAAGTTGCTTGTTTTTGTTCCAATTATCAGAAAATTTTTCAAAATTCTTAAAAAAATAAACTGGCAAAAAGTTACCGAAAATTGAATTTTCAAAATGAAAAAATTTCTGTAACTTTTTTAATTTTTGTGCTAGAAAAATGCGTCTAAAGAAGAAGTTGCTTGTTTTTGTTCCAATTATCAGAAAATTTTTCAAAATTCTTAAAAAAATAAACTGGCAAAAAGTTACCGAAAATTGAATTTTCAAAATGAAAAAACCTCTGTAACTTTTTTAATTTTTGTGCTAGAAAAATGCGTCTAAAGAAGAAGTTGCTTGTTTTTGTTCCAATTATCAGAAAAATTTTCAAAATTCTTAAAAAAATAAACTGGCAAAAAGTTACCGAAAATTGAATTTTCAAAATGAAAAAACCTCTGTAACTTTTTTAATTTTTGTGCTAGAAAAATGCGTCTAAAGAAGAAGTTGCTTGTTTTTGTTCCAATTATTAGAAAATTTTTCAAAATTCTTAAAAAAATAAACTGGCAAAAAGTTACCGAAAATTGAATTTTCAAAATGAAAAAATTTCTGTAACTTTTTTAATTTTTGTGCTAGAAAAATGCGTCTAAAGAAGAAGTTGCTTGTTTTTGTTCCAATTATCAGAAAATTTTTCAAAATTCTTAAAAAAATAAACTGGCAAAAAGTTACCGAAAATTGAATTTTCAAAATGAAAAAATTTCTGTAACTTTTTTAATTTTTGTGCTAGAAAAATGCGTCTAAAGAAGAAGTTGCTTGTTTTTGTTCCAATTATCAGAAAAATTTTCAAAATTCTTAAAAAAATAAACTGGCAAAAAGTTACCGAAAATTGAATTTTCAAAATGAAAAAATTTCTGTAACTTTTTTAATTTTTGTGCTAGAAAAATTTGTCTAAAGAAGAAGTTGCTTGTTTTTGTTCCAATTATCAGAAAATTTTTCAAAATTCTTAAAAAAATAAACTGGCAAAAAGTTACCGAAAATTGAATTTTCAAAATGAAAAAACCTCTGTAACTTTTTTAATTTTTGTGCTAGAAAAATGCGTCTAAAGAAGAAGTTGCTTGTTTTTGTTCCAATTATCAGAAAATTTTTCAAAATTCTTAAAAAAATAAACTGGCAAAAAGTTACCGAAAATTGAATTTTCAAAATGAAAAAATTTCTGTAACTTTTTTAATTTTTGTGCTAGAAAAATGTGTCTAAAGAAGAAGTTGCTTGTTTTTGTTCCAATTATCAGAAAATTTTTCAAAATTCTTAAAAAAATAAACTGGCAAAAAGTTACCGAAAATTGAATTTTCAAAATGAAAAAATTTCTGTAACTTTTTTAATTTTTGTGCTAGAAAAATGTGTCTAAAGAAGAAGTTGCTTGTTTTTGTTCCAATTATCAGAAAAATTTTCAAAATTCTTAAAAAAATAAACTGGCAAAAAGTTACCGAAAATTGAATTTTCAAAATGAAAAAATTTCTGTAACTTTTTTAATTTTTGTGCTAGAAAAATTTGTCTAAAGAAGAAGTTGCTTGTTTTTGTTCCAATTATCAGAAAATTTTTCAAAATTCTTAAAAAAATAAACTGGCAAAAAGTTACCGAAAATTGAATTTTCAAAATGAAAAAACCTCTGTAACTTTTTTAATTTTTGTGCTAGAAAAATGCGTCTAAAGAAGAAGTTGCTTGTTTTTGTTCCAATTATCAGAAAATTTTTCAAAATTCTTAAAAAAATAAACTGGCAAAAAGTTACCGAAAATTGAATTTTCAAAATGAAAAAATTTCTGTAACTTTTTTAATTTTTGTGCTAGAAAAATGTGTCTAAAGAAGAAGTTGCTTGTTTTTGTTCCAATTATCAGAAAAATTTTCAAAATTCTTAAAAAAATAAACTGGCAAAAAGTTACCGAAAATTGAATTTTCAAAATGAAAAAACCTCTGTAACTTTTTTAATTTTTGTGCTAGAAAAATGCGTCTAAAGAAGAAGTTGCTTGTTTTTGTTCCAATTATCAGAAAAATTTTCAAAATTCTTAAAAAAATAAACTGGCAAAAAGTTACCGAAAATTGAATTTTCAAAATGAAAAAACCTCTGTAACTTTTTTAATTTTTGTGCTAGAAAAATGCGTCTAAAGAAGAAGTTGCTTGTTTTTGTTCCAATTATCAGAAAAATTTTTTAAATTCTTAAAAAAATAAACTGGCAAAAAGTTACCGAAAATTGAATTTTCAAAATGAAAAAATTTCTGTAACTTTTTTAATTTTTGTGCTAGAAAAATGCGTCTAAAGAAGAAGTTGCTTGTTTTTGTTCCAATTATCAGAAAATTTTTCAAAATTCTTAAAAAAATAAACTGGCAAAAAGTTACCGAAAATTGAATTTTCAAAATGAAAAAACCTCTGTAACTTTTTTAATTTTTGTGCTAGAAAAATGCGTCTAAAGAAGAAGTTGCTTGTTTTTGTTCCAATTATCAGAAAATTTTTCAAAATTCTTAAAAAAATAAACTGGCAAAAAGTTACCGAAAATTGAATTTTCAAAATGAAAAAACCTCTGTAACTTTTTTAATTTTTGTGCTAGAAAAATGCGTCTAAAGAAGAAGTTGCTTGTTTTTGTTCCAATTATCAGAAAATTTTTCAAAATTCTTAAAAAAAATAAACTGGCAAAAAGTTACCGAAAATTGAATTTTCAAAATGAAAAAACCTCTGTAACTTTTTTAATTTTTGTGCTAGAAAAATGCGTCTAAAGAAGAAGTTGCTTGTTTTTGTTCCAATTATCAGAAAAATTTTCAAAATTCTTAAAAAAATAAACTGGCAAAAAGTTACCGAAAATTGAATTTTCAAAATGAAAAAATTTCTGTAACTTTTTTAATTTTTGTGCTAGAAAAATGCGTCTAAAGAAGAAGTTGCTTGTTTTTGTTCCAATTATCAGAAAAATTTTCAAAATTCTTAAAAAAATAAACTGGCAAAAAGTTACCGAAAATTGAATTTTCAAAATGAAAAAAACCCTGTAACTTTTTTAATTTTTGTGCTAGAAAAATGCGTCTAAAGAAGAAGTTGCTTGTTTTTGTTCCAATTATCAGAAAATTTTTCAAAATTCTTAAAAAAATAAACTGGCAAAAAGTTACCGAAAATTGAATTTTCAAAATGAAAAAACCTCTGTAACTTTTTTAATTTTTGTGCTAGAAAAATGCGTCTAAAGAAGAAGTTGCTTGTTTTTGTTCCAATTATCAAAAAATTTTTTAAAATTCTTAAAAAAATAAACTGGCAAAAAGTTACCCAAAATTGAATTTTCAAAATGAAAAAATTTCTGTAACTTTTTTAATTTTTGTGCTAGTAAAATGCGTCTAAAGAAGAAGTTGCTTGTTTTTGTTCCAATTATCAGAAAAATTTTTAAACTTCTTAAAAAAATAAACTGGCAAAAAGTTACCGAAAATTGAATTTTCAAAATGAAAAAACCTCTGTAACTTTTTTAATTTTTGTGCTAGAAAAATGCGTCTAAAGAAGAAGTTGCTTGTTTTTGTTCCAATTATCAGAAAATTTTTCAAAATTCTTAAAAAAATAAACTGGCAAAAAGTTACCGAAAATTGAATTTTCAAAATGAAAAAACCTCTGTAACTTTTTTAATTTTTGTGCTAGAAAAATGCGTCTAAAGAAGAAGTTGCTTGTTTTTGTTCCAATTATCAGAAAATTTTTCAAAATTCTTAAAAAAATAAACTGGCAAAAAGTTACCGAAAATTGAATTTTCAAAATGAAAAAACCTCTGTAACTTTTTTAATTTTTGTGCTAGAAAAATGCGTCTAAAGAAGAAGTTGCTTGTTTTTGTTCCAATTATCAGAAAAATTTTCAAAATTCTTAAAAAAATAAACTGGCAAAAAGTTACCGAAAATTGAATTTTCAAAATGAAAAAATTTCTGTAACTTTTTTAATTTTTGTGCTAGAAAAATGCGTCTAAAGAAGAAGTTGCTTGTTTTTGTTCCAATTATCAGAAAAATTTTCAAAATTCTTAAAAAAAATAAACTAGCAAAAAGTTACTGAAAATTGAATTTTCAAAATGAAAAAACCTCTGTAACTTTTTTAATTTTTGTGCTAGAAAAATGCGTCTAAAGAAGAATTGATTGTTTTTGTTTCAATTATCCGAAAATTTTTCAAAATTCTTAAAAAAATAAACTGGCAAAAAGTTACCGAAAATTGAATTTTCAAAATAAAAAAAATTTCTGTAACTTTTTTAATTTTTGTGCTAGAAAAATGCGTCTAAAGAAGAAGTTGCTTGTTTTTGTTCCAATTATCAGAAAATTTTTCAAAATTCTTAAAAAAATAAACTGGCAAAAAGTTACCGAAAATTGAATTTTCAAAATGAAAAAACCTCTGTAACTTTTTTAATTTTTGTGCTAGAAAAATGCGTCTAAAGAAGAAGTTGCTTGTTTTTGTTCCAATTATCAGAAAAATTTTCAAAATTCTTAAAAAAATAAACTGGCAAAAAGTTACCGAAAATTGAATTTTCAAAATGAAAAAATTTCTGTAACTTTTTTAATTTTTGTGCTAGAAAAATGCGTCTAAAGAAGAAGTTGCTTGTTTTTGTTCCAATTATCAGAAAAATTTTCAAAATTCTTAAAAAAATAAACTGGCAAAAAGTTACCGAAAATTGAATTTTCAAAATGAAAAAACCTCTGTAACTTTTTTAATTTTTGTGCTAGAAAAATGCGTCTAAAGAAGAAGTTGCTTGTTTTTGTTCCAATTATCAGAAAATTTTTCAAAATTCTTAAAAAAATAAACTGGCAAAAAGTTACCGAAAATTGAATTTTCAAAATGAAAAAACTTCTGTAACTTTTTTAATTTTTGTGCTAGAAAAATGCGTCTAAAGAAGAAGTTGCTTGTTTTTGTTCCAATTATCAGAAAATTTTTCAAAATTCTTAAAAAAATAAACTGGCAAAAAGTTACCGAAAATTGAATTTTCAAAATGAAAAAACCTCTGTAACTTTTTTAATTTTTGTGCTAGAAAAATGCGTCTAAAGAAGAAGTTGCTTGTTTTTGTTCCAATTATCAGAAAATTTTTTAAAATTCTTAAAAAAATAAACTGGCAAAAAGTTACCGAAAATTGAATTTTCAAAATGAAAAAATTTCTGTAACTTTTTTAATTTTTGTGCTAGAAAAATGCGTCTAAAGAAGAAGTTGCTTGTTTTTGTTCCAATTATCAGAAAATTTTTCAAAATTCTTAAAAAAATAAACTGGCAAAAAGTTACCGAAAATTGAATTTTCAAAATGAAAAAACCTCTGTAACTTTTTTAATTTTTGTGCTAGAAAAATGCGTCTAAAGAAGAAGTTGCTTGTTTTTGTTCCAATTATCAGAAAAATTTTCAAAATTCTTAAAAAAATAAACTGGCAAAAAGTTACCGAAAATTGAATTTTCAAAATGAAAAAATTTCTGTAACTTTTTTAATTTTTGTGCTAGAAAAATGTGTCCAAAGAAGAAGTTGCTTGTTTTTGTTCCAATTATCAGAAAAATTTTCAAAATTCTTAAAAAAATAAACTGGCAAAAAGTTACCGAAAATTGAATTTTCAAAATGAAAAAA
>JAVJHS010000540.1:0-24000 GCA_032873175.1 Leptopilina drosophilae | reverse complement strand
TATATAATTACAGATAAAGAATAAAAATTTAACTATTGTTTATGCAATTTTTAAACAAACTATTGTTGTTACTTACCAACTTTTTCCATAATGCACCTAGAAAGTTGCAGTTTTTACCTAATTCTGCAATTAACTAAATCTTATATAATTACAGATAAAGAATAAAAATTTAACTATTGTTTATGCAATTTTTAAACAAACTATTGTTGATACTTATAAACTTTTTCCAAAATACACCTAGAAAGATGCAGTTTTTACCTAATTCTGCAATTATCTAAATCTTATATAATTTCAGATAAAGAATAAAAATTTAACTATTGTTTATGCAATTTTTAAACAAACTATTGTTGTTATTTACCAACTTTTTTCCATAATGCACCTAGAAAGTTTCAGTTTTTTACCTAATTCTGCAATTTACTAAATCTTATATAATAACAGATAAAGAATAAAAATTTAACTATTGTTTATGCAATTTTTAAACAAACTATTGTTGTTATTTACCAACTTTTTCCATAATGCACCTAGAAAGTTGCAGTTTTTACCTAATTCTGCAATTTACTAAATCTTATATAATAACAGATAAAGAATAAAAGTTTAAACTATTGTTTATGCAATTTTTAAACAAACTATTGTTGTTATTTACCAACTTTTTCCATAATGCACCTAGAAAGTTGCAGTTTTTACCTAATTCTGCAATTTACTAAATCTTATATAATAACAGATAAAGAATAAAAATTTAACTATTGTTTATGCAATTTTTAAACAAACTATTGTTGTTATTTACCAACTTTTTCCAAAATACACCTAGAAAGGTTCAGTTTTTTCCTAATTTGGCAATTTACTAAATGTTTTATTATTACAGACAAAGAATAAATGTTGAATAAAAGTTAAACTATTTTTTAAACATTTTTTAAACAAACTATTGTTGTTATTTACTAACTTTTTCCAACATGCACCTAGAAAGTTGCAGTTTTTGCCTAATTCTGCATTTTACTAAATCTTATATAATTTCAGATAAAGAATAGAAATTTAACTATTGTTTATGCAATTTTTAAACAAACTATTGTTGTTATTTACCAACTTTTTCCAAAATGCACCTAGAAAATTGCAGTTTTTTTCTAATTTGGCAATTTACTAAATGTTTTATGATTACAGACAAAGAATAAATGTTGAATAAAAGTTAAACTATTTTTTAAACATTTTTTAAACAAACTATTGTTGTTATTTACTAAACTTTTTCCATAATGCACCTAAAAAGTTGCAGTTTTTGCCTAATTCTGCAATTTACTAAATCTTATATAATTTCAGATAAAGAATAAAAATTTAACTATTGTTTATGCAATTTTTTAAACAAACTATTGTTGTTAATTTACCAACTTTTTCCATAATGCACCTAGAAAGTTTCAGTTTTTTTTCCTAATTTGGCAATTTACTAAATCTATTATGATTACAGATAAAGAACAAAAATTTAACTATTGTTTTATGCAATTTTTAAACAAACTATTGTTTGTTATTTACCAACTTTTTCCATAATGCACCTAGAAAGTTGCAGTTTTTTACCTAAATTCTGCAATTTTACTAAATCTTATATAATAACAGATAAAGAATAAAAATTTAACTATTGTTTATGCAATTTTTAAACAAACTATTGTTGTTATTTACTAACTTTTTCCATAATGCACCTAGAAAGATTCAGTTTTCACCTAATTCTGCAATTTACTTAATCTTATATAATAACAGATAAAGAATAAAAATTTAACTATTGTTTATTGCAATTTTTAAACAAACTATTGTTGTTATTTACCAACTTTTTCCATAATGCACCTAGAAAAGTTGCAGTTTTTTACCTAATTCTGCAATTTACTAAATCTTATATAATAACAGATAAAGAATAAAAATTTAACTATTGTTTATGCAATTTTTAAACAAACTATTGTTGTTATTTACCAACTTTTTCAATAATGCACCCTAGAAAGTTGCAGTTTTTTTACCTAATTCTGCAATTTACTTAATCTTATATAATTACAGATAAAGAATAAAAATTTAACTATTGTTTATGCAATTTTTAAACAAACTAATGTTGTTATTTACCAACTTTTTCCAAAATACACCTAGAAAGGTTCAGTTTTTTCCTAATTTGGCAATTTACTAAATGTTTTATTATTACAGACAAAGAATAAATGTTGAATAAAAGTTAAACTATTTTTTAAACATTTTTTAAACAAACTATTGTTGTTATTTACCAACTTTTTCCAACATGCACCTAGAAAGTTGCAATTTTTACCTAATTCTGCAATTAACTATATCTTATATAATTACAGATAAAGAATAAAACTTTAACTATTGTTTATGCAATTTTTAAACAAACTATTGTTGTTATTTACCAACTTTTTCCATAATGCACCTAGAAAGTTGGAATTTTTTACCTAATTCTGCAATTTACTAAATCTTTTATTATATAATAACAGATAAAGAATAAAAATTTAAACTATTGTTTTATGCAATTTTTAAACAAACTATTGTTGTTATTTACTAACTTTTTCCATAATGCACCTAGAAATTTGCAGTTTTTACCTAATTCTGCAATTTACTAAATCTTATATAATAACAGATAAAGAATAAAAATTTAACTATTGTTTATGCAATTTTTAAACAAACTAATGTTGTTATTTACCAACTTTTTCCATAATGCACCTAGAAAGTTGCAGTTTTTTCCTAATTTGGCAATTTACTAAATGTTTTATTATTACAGACAAAGAATAAAAATAAAAGTTAAACTATTTTTTAAACATTTTTTAAACAAACTATTGTTGTTATTTACCAACTTTTTCCATAATGCACCTAGAAAGTTGAAGTTTTTACCTAATTCTGCAATTTACTAAATCTTATATAATTACAGATAAAGAATAGAAATTTAACTATTGTTTATGCAATTTTTAAACAAACTATTGTTGTTATTTACCAACTTTTTCCATAATGCACCTAGAAAGTTGGAATTTTTTACCTAATTCTGCAATTTACTAAATCTTATATAATAACAGATAAAGAACAAAAATTTAACTATTGTTTATGCAATTTTTAAACAAACTATTGTTGTTATTTACCAACTTTTTCCATAATGCACCTAGAAAGTTGCAGTTTTTACCTAATTCTGCAATTTACTAAATCTTATATAATTACAGATAAAGAATAAAAATTTAACTATTGTTTATGCAATTTTTAAACAAACTATTGTTGTTATTTACCAACTTTTTCCATAATGCACCTAGAAAGTTGCAGTTTTTACCTAATTCTGCAATTTACTAAATCTTATATAATAACAGATAAAGAACAAAAATTTAACTATTGTTTAAGCAATTTTTAAACAAACTATTGTTGTTATTTACTAACTTTTTCCATAATGCACCTAGAAAGATTCAGTTTTTACCTAATTCTGCAATTTACTAAATCTTATATAATAACAGATAAAGAATAAAAATTTAAACTATTGTTTTAAACAATTTTTAAACAAACTATTGTTGTTATTTACTAACTTTTTCCATAATGCACCTAGAAAGTTGCAGTTTTTACCTAATTCTGCAATTTACTTAAATCTTATATAATAACAGATAAAGAACAAAAATTTAACTATTGTTTATGCAATTTTTTTAAAACAAACTATTGTTGTTATTTACCAACTTTTTCCATAATGCACCTAGAAAGTTGCAGTTTTTTACCTAATTCTGCAATTTACTAAATCTTATATAATAACTGATAAAGAATAAAAATTTAACTATTGTTTATGCAATTTTTAAACAAACTGTTGTTGTTATTTACCAACTTTTTCCATAACGCACCTAGAAAGTTGCAGTTTTAACCTAACTCTGCAATTGACTGTATGTTATATAATTACTTATAAAGAATAAAAATTTAAACTATTGTTTATGCAATTTTTAAACAAACTAATGTTGTTATTTACCAACTTTTTCCAAAATACACCTAGTAATGTTCAGTTTTTTCCTAATTTGTCAATTTACTAAATATATTATTATTACAGACAAAGAATAAATGTTGAATAAAATTTAAACATTTTTTAAACAAACTATTGTTGTTATTTACTAACTTTTTCCAACATGCACCTAGAAAGTTGCAGTTTTTACCTAATTCTGCAATTTACTAAATCTTATATAATAACAGATAAAGAATAAAAATTTAACTATTGTTTATGCAATTTTTAAACAAACTATTGTTGTTATTTACCAACTTTTTCCAAAATACACCTAGAAAGGTTCAGTTTTTTCCTAATTTGGCAATTTACTAAATGTTTTATTATTACAGACAAAGAATAAATGTTGAATAAAAGTTAAACTATTTTTTAAACATTTTTTAAACAAACTATTGTTGTTATTTACTAACTTTTTCCAACATGCACCTAGAAAGTTGCAGTTTTTACCTAATTCTGCAATTTACTAAATCTTATATAATTACAGATAAAGAATAAAAAATTAACTATTGTTTATGCAATTTTTTAAACAAACTATTGTTGTTATTTACCAACTTTTTCCATAATGCACCTAGAAAAGTTTCAGTTTTTTTCTAATTTGGCAATTTACTAAATCTATTATGATTACAGATAAAGAACTGTTGACAAAAATTTAACTATTGTTTTAAACAATTTTTAAACAAACTATTGTTGTTATTTACCAACTTTTTCCATAATGCACCTAGAAAGTTGCAGTTTTTACCTAATTCTGCAATTTACTAAATCTTATATAATAACAGATAAAGAATAAAAATTTAACTATTGTTTATGCAATTTTTAAACAAACTATTGTTGTTATTTACCAACTTTTTCCATAATGCACCTAGAAAGTTCAGTTTTTACCTAATTCTGCAATTTACTAAATCTTATATAATAACAGATAAAGAATAAATGTTGAGATAAAAGTTAACTATTCTTTATGCAATTTTTAAACAAACTATTGTTGTTATTTACTAACTTTTTCCATAATGCACCTAGAAAGTTGCAGTTTTTACCTAATTCTGCAATTTACTAAATCTTATATAATAACAGATAAAGAATAAAAATTTAACTATTGTTTATGCAATTTTTAAACAAACTATTGTTGTTATTTACCAACTTTTTCCATAATGCACCTAGAAAGTTGCAGTTTTTACCTAATTCTGCAATTTACTAAATCTTATATAATTACAGATAAAGAATAAAAATTTAACTATTGTTTATGCAATTTTTAAACAAACTATTGTTGTTATTTACCAACTTTTTCCAAAATACACCTAGAAAGGTTCAGTTTTTTCCTAATTTGGCAATTTACTAAATGTTTTATTATTACAGACAAAGAATAAATGTTGAATAAAAGTTAAACTATTTTTTAAACATTTTTTAAACAAACTATTGTTGTTATTTACCAACTTTTTCCATAATGCACCTAGAAAGTTGAAGTTTTTACCTAATTCTGCAATTTACTAAATCTTATATAATTACAGATAAAGAATAGAAATTTAACTATTGTTTATGCAATTTTTAAACAAACTATTGTTGTTATTTACCAACTTTTTCCATAATGCACCTAGAAAGTTGGAATTTTTTACCTAATTCTGCAATTTACTAAATCTTATATAATAACAGATAAAGAATAAAAATTTAACTATTGTTTATGCAATTTTTAAACAAACTATTGTTGTTATTTACTAACTTTTTCCATAATGCACCTAGAAATTTGCAGTTTTTACCTAATTCTGCAATTTACTAAATCTTATATAATAACAGATAAAGAATAAAAATTTAACTATTGTTTATGCAATTTTTAAACAAACTAATGTTGTTATTTACCAACTTTTTCCATAATGCACCTAGAAAGTTGCAGTTTTTTCCTAATTTGGCAATTTACTTAATGTTTTATTATTACAGACAAAGAATAAATGTTAAATAAAAGTTAAACTATTTTTTAAACATTTTTTAAACAAACTATTGTTGTTATTTACCAACTTTTTCCATAATGCACCTAGAAAGTTGAAGTTTTCACCTAATTCTGCAATTAACTGTATCTTATATAATTACAGATAAAGAATAGAAATTTAACTATTGTTTATGCAATTTTTAAACAAACTATTGTTGTTATTTACCAACTTTTTCCATAATGCACCTAGAAAGTTGGAATTTTTTACCTAATTCTGCAATTTACTAAATCTTATATAATAACAGATAAAGAATAAAAATTTAACTATTGTTTATGCAATTTTTAAACAAACTATTGTTGTTATTTACCAACTTTTTCCATAATGCACCTAGAAAGTTGAAGTTTTTACCTAATTCTGCAATTTACTAAATCTTATATAATTACAGATAAAGAATAAAAATTTAACTATTGTTTATGCAATTTTTAAACAAACTAATGTTGTTATTTACCAACTTTTTCCAAAATACACCTAGAAAGTTTCAGTTTTTTCCTAATTTGGCAATTTACTAAATGTTTTATTATTACACACAAAGAATAAATGTTGAATAAAAGTTAAACTATTTTTTAAACATTTTTTAAACAAACTATTGTTGTTATTTACTAACTTTTTCCAACATGCACCTAGAAAGTTGCAGTTTTTGCCTAATTCTGCATTTTACTAAATCTTATATAATTTCAGATAAAGAATAAATAATTAACTATTGTTTATGCAATTTAAAAAAAAACTATTATTATTTACCAACTTTTTCTAAAATACACCTAGAAAGTTGCATTATTTACCTAATTCTGCAATTTACTAAATCTTATATAATAACAGATAAAGAATAAAAATTTAACTATTGTTTAAGCAATTTTTAAACAAACTATTGTTGTTATTAACCAACTTTTTCTAAAATACACCTAGAAAGGTTCAGTTTTTTCCTAATTTGGCAATTTACTAAATCTATTATGATTACAGACAAAGAATAAATGTTGAATAAAAGTTAAACATTTTTTAAACAAACTATTGTTGTTATTTACTAACTTTTTCCAACATGCACCTAGAAAGTTGCAGTTTTTACCTAATTCTGCAATTAACTGTATCTTATATAATTACAGATAAAGAATAAAAAATTAACTATTGTTTATGCAATTTTTAAACAAACTAATGTTGTTATTTACCAACTTTTTCCATAATGCACCTAGAAAGTTGCAGTTTTTACCTAATTCTGCAATTTACTAAATCTTATATAATAACAGATGAAGCATAAAAATTTAACTATTGTTTATGCAATTTTTAAACAAACTATTGTTGTTATTTACCAACTTTTTCCATAATGCACCTAGAAAGTTTCAGTTTTTTTTTTCCTAATTTGGCAATTTACTAAATGTTTTATTATTACAGACAAAGAATAAATGTTGAATAAAAGTTAAACTATTTTTTAAACATTTTTTAAACAAACTATTGTTGTTATTTACTAACTTTTTCCAACATGCACCTAGAAAGTTGCAGTTTTTGCCTAATTCTGCATTTTACTAAATCTTATATAATTTCAGATAAAGAATAAAAAATTAACTATTGTTTATGCAATTTTAAAAAAAACTATTATTATTTACCAACTTTTTCTAAAATACACCTAGAAAGTTGCATAATTTACCTAATTCTGCAATTTACTAAATCTTATATAATAACAGATAAAGAATAAAAATTTAACTATTGTTTAAGCAATTTTTAAACAAACTATTGTTGTTATTAACCAACTTTTTCTAAAATACACCTAGAAAGGTTCAGTTTTTTCCTAATTTGGCAATTTACTAAATCTATTATGATTACAGACAAAGAATAAATGTTGAATAAAAGTTAAACATTTTTTAAACAAACTATTGTTGTTATTTACTAACTTTTTCCAACATGCACCTAGAAAGTTGCAGTTTTTACCTAATTCTGCAATTTACTAAATCTTATATAATAACAGATAAAGAATAAAAATTTAACTATTGTTTATGCAATTTTTAAACAAACTATTGTTGTTATTTACCAACTTTTTCCATAATGCACCTAGAAAGTTGGAATTTTTTACCTAATTCTGCAATTTACTAAATCTTATATAATAACAGATAAAGAATAAAAATTTAACTATTGTTTATGCAATTTTTAAACAAACTATTGTTGTTATTTACCAACTTTTTCCATAATGCACCTAGAAAGTTGCAGTTTTTACCTAATTCTGCAATTTACTAAATCTTATATAATAACAGATAAAGAATAAAAATTTAACTATTGTTTATGCAATTTTTAAACAAACTATTGTTGTTATTTACTAACTTTTTCTATAATGCACCTAGAAAGTTTCAGTTTTCACCTAATTCTGCAATTAACTGTATCTTATATAATTACAGATAAAGAATAAAAATTTAACTATTGTTTATGCAATTTTTAAACAAACTAATGTTGTTATTTACCAACTTTTTCCATAATGCACCTAGAAAGTTGCAGTTTTTTCCTAATTTGGCAATTTACTTAATGTTTTATTATTACAGACAAAGAATAAATGTTGAATAAAAGTTAAACTATTTTTTAAACATTTTTTAAACAAACTATTGTTGTTATTTACCAACTTTTTCCATAATGCACCGAGAAAGTTGAAGTTTTTACCTAATTCTGCAATTTACTAAATCTTATATAATTACAGATAAAGAATAAAAATTTAACTATTGTTTATGCAATTTTTAAACAAACTAATGTTGTTTTTTACCAACTTTTTCCAAAATACACCTAGAAAGGTTCAGTTTTTTCCTAATTTGGCAATTTACTAAATGTTTTATTATTACAGACAAAGAATAAATGTTGAATAAAAGTTAAACTATTTTTTAAACATTTTTTAAACAAACTATTGTTGTTATTTACCAACTTTTTGCATAATGCACCTAGAAAGTTGCAGTTTTTACCTTATTCTGCAATTTACTAAATCTTATATAATAACAGATAAAGAACAAAAATTTAACTATTGTTTATGCAATTTTTAAACAAACTATTGTTGTTATTTACCAACTTTTTCCATAATGCACCTAGAAAGTTGGAATTTTTTACCTAATTCTGCAATTTACTAAATCTTATATAATAACAGATAAAGAATAAAAATTTAACTATTGTTTATGCAATTTTTAAACAAACTATTGTTGTTATTTACCAACTTTTTCCATAATGCACCTAGAAAGTTGCAGTTTTTACCTAATTCTGCAATTTACTAAATCTTATATAATAACAGATAAAGAATAAAAATTTAACTATTGTTTATGCAATTTTTAAACAAACTATTGTTGTTATTTACCAACTTTTTCCATAATGCACCTAGAAAGTTGCAATTTTTTACCTAATTCTGCAATTTACTAAATCTTATATAATAACAGATAAAGAATAAAAATTTAACTATTGTTTATGCAATTTTTAAACAAACTATTGTTGTTATTTACCAACTTTTTCCATAATGCACCTAGAAAGTTGCAGTTTTTACCTAATTCTGCAATTTACTAAATCTTATATAATAACAGATAAAGAATAAAAATTTAACTATTGTTTATGCAATTTTTAAACAAACTATTGTTGTTATTTACCAACTTTTTCCATAATGCACCTAGAAAGTTGGAATTTTTTACCTAATTCTGCAATTTACTAAATCTTATATAATAACAGATAAAGAACAAAAATTTAACTATTGTTTATGCAATTTTTAAACAAACTATTGTTGTTATTTACCAACTTTTTCCATAATGCACCTAGAAAGGTTCAGTTTTTTCCTAATTCTGGCAATTTACTAAATCTTATATAATAACAGATAAAGAATAAATGTTGAATAAAAGTTAAACTATTTTTTAAACATTTTTAAACAAACTATTGTTGTTATTTACTAACTTTTTCCATAATGCACCTAGAAAGTTGCAGTTTTTACCTAATTCTGCAATTTACTAAATCTTATATAATAACAGATAAAGAAAAAAAATTTAACTATTGTTTATGCAATTTTTAAACAAACTATTGTTGTTATTTACCAACTTTTTCCATAATGCACCTAGAAAGTTGAAATTTTTTACCTAATTCTGCAATTTACTAAATCTTATATAATTACAGATAAAGAATAAAAAATTTAACTATTGTTTATGCAATTTTTAAACAAACTATTGTTGTTATTTACCAACTTTTTCCATAATGCACCTAGAAAGTTGAAGTTTTTACCTAATTCTGCAATTTACTAAATCTTATATAAATACAGATA
The DNA here is from genome assembly GCA_032873175.1 of Leptopilina drosophilae. Classification (NCBI taxonomy): domain Eukaryota; kingdom Metazoa; phylum Arthropoda; class Insecta; order Hymenoptera; family Figitidae; genus Leptopilina; species Leptopilina drosophilae. The sequence continues at coordinate 13,787 of JAVJHS010000540.1, read as the reverse complement.
AAGAATAGAAATTTAACTATTGTTTATGCAATTTTTAAACAAACTATTGTTGTTATTTACCAACTTTTTCCAAAATACACCTAGAAAGGTTCAGTTTTTTCCTAATTTGGCAATTTACTAAATGTTTTATTATTACAGACAAAGAATAAATGTTGAATAAAAGTTAAACTATTTTTTAAACATTTTTTAAACAAACTATTGTTGTTATTTACTAACTTTTTCCAACATGCACCTAGAAAGTTGAAGTTTTTTCCTAATTCAGCAATTTACTAAATCTTATATAATAACAGATAAAGAATAAAAATTTAACTATTGTTTATGCAATTTTTAAACAAACTATTGTTGTTATTTACCAACTTTTTCCATAATGCACCTAGAAAGTTTCAATTTTTTACCTAATTCTGCAATTTACTAAATCTTATATAATTACAGATAAAGAATAAAAATTTAACTATTGTTTATGCAATTTTTAAACAAACTATTGTTGTTATTTACCAACTTTTTCCATAATGCACCTAGAAGGTTGAAGTTTTTACCTAATTCTGCAATTTACTAAATCTTATATAATTACAGATAAAGAATAGAAATTTAACTATTGTTTATGCAATTTTTAAACAAACTATTGTTGTTATTTACCAACTTTTTCCATAATGCACCTAGAAAGTTGGAATTTTTTACCTAATTCTGCAATTTACTAAATCTTATATAATAACAGATAAAGAACAAAAATTTAACTATTGTTTATGCAATTTTTAAACAAACTATTGTTGTTATTTACCAACTTTTTCCATAATGCACCTAGAAAGGTTCAGTTTTTTCCTAATTTGGCAATTTACTAAATCTTATATAATAACAGATAAAGAATAAATGTTGAATAAAAGTTAAACTATTTTTTAAACATTTTTTAAACAAACTATTGTTGTTATTTACTAACTTTTTCCAACATGCACCTAGAAAGTTGCAGTTTTTGCCTAATTCTGCAATTTACTAAATCTTATATAATTACAGATAAAGAATAAAAATTTAACTATTGTTTATGCAATTTTTAAACAAACTATTGTTGTTATTTACCAACTTTTTCCATAATGCACCTAGAAAGTTGGAATTTTTTACCTAAATATGCAATTTAATAAATCTTATATAATTAAAGATAAATAAAAAAAATTTAAATATTGTTTATGCAATTTTTAAAACAAACTATTGTTGTTATTTACCAACTTTTTCCAAAATACACCTAGAAAGGTTCAGTTTTTACCTAATTTGGCAATTTACTAAATCTTTTATAATTACAGACAAAGAATAAATGTTGAATAAAAGTTAACTATTTTTTAAACAATTTTTTAAACAAACTATTGTTGTTATTTACTAACCTTTTTCCATAATGCACCTAGAAAGTTGCAGTTTTTACCTAATTCTGCAATTTACTAAATCTTATATTATATCAGATAAAGAACAAAAATTTAACTATTGTTTATGCAATTTTTAAACAAACTATTGTTGTTATTTACCAACTTTTTCCATAATGCACCTAGAAAGTTGGAATTTTTTACCTAATTCTGCAATTTACTAAATCTTATATAATAACAGATAAAGAATAAAAATTTAACTATTGTTTATGCAATTTTTAAACAAACTATTGTTGTTATTTACCAACTTTTTCCATAATGCACCTAGAAAGTTGCAGTTTTTACCTAATTCTGCAATTTACTAAATCTTATATAATAACAGATAAAGAATAAAAATTTAACTATTGTTTATGCAATTTTTAAACAAACTATTGTTGTTATTTACCAACTTTTTCCATAATGCACCTAGAAAGTTGCAGTTTTTTCCTAATTTGGCAATTTACTTAATCTTATATAATAACAGATAAAGAACAAAAATTTAACTATTGTTTATGCAATTTTTAAACAAACTATTGTTGTTATTTACCAACTTTTTCCATAATGCACCTAGAAAGGTTCAGTTTTTTCCTAATTTGGCAATTTACTAAATCTTTTATTATTACAGACAAAGAATAAATGTTGAATAAAAGTTAAACTATTTTTTAAACATTTTTTAAACAAACTATTGTTGTTATTTACTAACTTTTTCCAACATGCACCTAGAAAGTTGCAGTTTTTACCTAATTCTGCAATTTACTAAATCTTATATAATAACAGATAAAGAATAAAAATTTAACTATTGTTTATGCAATTTTTAAACAAACTATTGTTGTTATTTACCAACTTTTTCCATAATGCACCTATAAAGTTTCAGTTTTTTCCTAATTTTGCAATTTACTTAATCTTATATAATAACAGATAAAGAATAAAAATTTAACTATTGTTTATGCAATTTTTAAACAAACTATTGTTGTTTTTTACCAACTTTTTCCAAAATACACCTAGAAAGGTTCAGTTTTTTCCTAATTTGGCAATTTACTAAATGTTTTATTATTACAGACAAAGAATAAATGTTGAATAAAAGTTAAACTATTTTTTAAACATTTTTTAAACAAACTATTGTTGTTATTTACCAACTTTTTCCATAATGCACCTAGAAAGTTGCAGTTTTTACCTAATTCTGCAATTTACTAAATCTTATATAATTACAGATAAAGAATAAAAATTTAACTATTGTTTATGCAATTTTTAAACAAACTATTGTTGTTATTTACCAACTTTTTCCATAATGCACCTAGAAAGTTGGAATTTTTTACCTAATTCTGCAATTTACTAAATCTTATATAATAACAGATAAAGAATAAAAATTTAACTATTGTTTATGCAATTTTTAAACAAACTATTGTTGTTATTTACCAACTTTTTCCATAATGCACCTAGAAAGTTGCAGTTTTTACCTAATTCTGCAATTTACTAAATCTTATATAATAACAGATAAAGAATAAAAATTTAACTATTGTTTATGCAATTTTTTAAACAAACTATTGTTGTTATTTACCAACTTTTTCCATAATGCACCTAGAAAGTTGCAGTTTTTTACCTAATTCTGCAATTTACTAAATTTTTATTATTACAGACAACAGATAAAGAATAAAAATTTAAACTATTTTTTAAAGCAATTTTTTAAACAAACTATTGTTGTTATTTACCAACTTTTTCCATAATGCACCTAGAAAGTTGAAGTTTTTACCTAATTCTGCAATTAACTAAATCTTATATAATTACAGATAAAGAATAAAAATTTAACTATTGTTTATATGCAATTTTTAAACAAACTATTGTTGTTATTTACCAACTTTTTCCATAATGCACCTAGAAAGTTGGAATTTTTTACCTAATTCTGCAATTTACTAAATCTTATATAATAACAGATAAAGAACAAAAATTTAACTATTGTTTATGCAATTTTTAAACAAACTATTGTTGTTATTTACCAACTTTTTCCATAATGCACCTAGAAAGTTGAAGTTTTTACCTAATTCTGCAATTTACTAAATCTTATATAATTACAGATAAAGAATAAAAATTTAACTATTGTTTATGCAATTTTTAAACAAACTAATGTTGTTTTTTATCAACTTTTTCTAAAATACACCTAGAAAGGTTCAGTTTTTTCCTAATTTGGCAATTTACTAAATGTTTTATTATTACAGACAAAGAATAAATGTTGAATAAAAGTTAAACTATTTTTTAAACATTTTTTAAACAAACTATTGTTGTTATTTACTAACTTTTTCCAACATGCACCTAGAAAGTTGCAGTTTTTGCCTAATTCTGCAATTTACTAAATCTTATATAATTACAGATAAAGAATAAAAATTTAACTATTGTTTATGCAATTTTTTAAAAAAAAACTATTGTTGTTATTTACAATCCTTTTCTAAAATACACCTAGAAAGTTGCAGTTTTTACCTAATTCTGCAATTTACTAAATCTTATATAATAACAGATAAAGAATAAAAATTTAACTAGTGTTTAAGCAATTTTTAAACAAACTATTATTGTTAGTTACTAACTTTTTCCAAAATTTCTCCTAGAAAGGTTCAGTTTTTTCCTAATTTGGCAATTTACTAAATCTATTATGATTACAGACAAAGAATAAATGTTGAATAAAAGTTAAACATTTTTTAAACAAACTATTGTTGTTATTTACCAACTTTTTCCATAATGCACCTAGAAAGTTGCAGTTTTTACCTAATTCTGCAATTTACTAAATCTTATATAATAACAGATAAAGAATAAAAATTTAACTATTGTTTATGAAATTTTTAAACAAACTATTGTTTTTATTTACCAACTTTTTCCATAATGTACCTAGAAATTTGCAGTTTTTACCTAATTCTGCAATTTACTAAATCTTATATAATAACAGATAAAGAACAAAAATTTAACTATTGTTTATGCAATTTTTAAACAAACTATTGTTGTTATTTACCAACTTTTTCCATAATGCACCTAGAAAGTTGCAGTTTTTACCTAATTCTGCAATTTACTAAATCTTATATAATAACAGATAAAGAATAAAAATTTAACTATTGTTTATGCAATTTTTAAACAAACTATTGTTGTTATTTACTAACTTTTTCCATAATGCACCTAGAAAGTTGCAGTTTTTACCTAATTCTGCAATTTACTAAATCTTATATAATTACAGATAAAGAATAAATTGAATAAAAGTTTAACTATTTTTTAAACAATTTTTAAACAAACTATTGTTGTTATTTACCAACTTTTTCCATAATGCACCTAGAAAGTTGCAGTTTTTTACCTAATTCTGCAATTTACTAAATCTTATATAATAACAGATAAAGAATAAAAATTTAACTATTGTTTATGCAATTTTTAAACAAACTATTGTTGTTATTTACCAACTTTTTCCATAATGCACCTAGAAAGTTGCAGTTTTTTACCTAATTCTGCAATTTACTAAATCTTATATAATAACAGATAAAGAATAAAAATTTAAACTATTGTTTATGCAATTTTTAAACAAACTATTGTTGTTATTTACCAACTTTTTCCATAATGCACCTAGAAAGTTGCAGTTTTTACCTAATTCTGCAATTTACTAAATCTTATATAATTACAGATAAAGAATAAAAATTTAACTATTGTTTATGCAATTTTTAAACAAACTAATGTTGTTTTTTACCAACTTTTTCCAAAATACACCTAGAAAGGTTCAGTTTTTTCCTAATTTGGCAATTTACTAAATGTTTTATTATTACAGACAAAGAATAAATGTTGAATAAAAGTTAAACTATTTTTTAAACATTTTTTAAACAAACTATTGTTGTTATTTACCAACTTTTTCCATAATGCACCTAGAAAGTTGCAGTTTTTACCTAATTCTGCAATTTACTAAATCTTATATAATTACAGATAAAGAATAAAAATTTAACTATTGTTTATGCAATTTTTAAACAAACTAATGTTGTTATTTACCAACTTTTTCCATAATGCACCTAGAAAGGTTCAGTTTTTTCCTAATTTGGCAATTTACTAAATCTTATATAATAACAGATAAAGAATAAAAATTTAACTATTGTTTATGCAATTTTTAAACAAACTATTGTTGTTATTTACTAACTTTTTCCATAATGCACCTAGAAAGTTGCAGTTTTTACCTAATTCTGCAATTTACTAAATCTTATATAATAACAGATAAAGAATAAAAATTTAACTATTGTTTATGCAATTGTTAAACAAACTATTGTTGTTATTTACCAACTTTTTCCATAATGCACCTAGAAAGTTGCAGTTTTTTACTAATTTGGCAATTTACTTAATGTTGTATTATTAAAGACAAAGAATAAATGTTAAATAAAAGTTAAACTATTGTTTAAACAATTTTTTAAACAAACTATTGTTGTTATTTACCAACTTTTTCCATAATGCACCTAGAAAGTTGAAGTTTTCACCTAATTCTGCAATTAACTGTATCTTATATAATTACAGATAAAGAATAGAAATTTAACTATTGTTTATGCAATTTTTAAACAAACTATTGTTGTTATTTACCAACTTTTTCCATAATGCACCTAGAAAGTTGGAATTTTTTACCTAATTCTGCAATTTACTAAATCTTATATAATAACAGATAAAGAATAAAAATTTAACTATTGTTTATGCAATTTTTAAACAAACTATTGTTGTTATTTACCAACTTTTTCCATAATGCACCTAGAAAGTTGAAGTTTTTACCTAATTCTGCAATTTACTAAATCTTATATAATTACAGATAAAGAATAAAAATTTAACTATTGTTTAAGCAATTTTTAAACAAACTATTGTTGTTATTTACCAACTTTTTCTAAAATACACCTAGAAAGTTTCAGTTTTTTCCTAATTTGGCAATTTACTAAATGTTTTATTATTACACACAAAGAATAAATGTTGAATAAAAGTTAAACTATTTTTTAAACATTTTTTAAACAAACTATTGTTGTTATTTACTAACTTTTTCCAACATGCACCTAGAAAGTTGCAGTTTTTGCCTAATTCTGCAATTTACTAAATCTTATATAATTACAGATAAAGAATAAAAATTTAACTATTGTTTATGCAATTTAAAAAAAAACTTTAATTATTTACAATCTTTTTCTAAAATACACCTAGAAAGATGCAGTTTTTACCTAATTCTGCAATTTACTAAATCTTATATAATAACAGATAAGGAATAAAAATTTAACTATTGTTTAAGCAATTTTTAAACAAACTATTGTTGTTATTTACCAACTTTTTCTAAAATACACCTAGAAAGGTTCAGTTTTTTCCTAATTTGGCAATTTACTAAATCTATTATGATTACAGACAAAGAATAAATGTTGAATAAAAGTTAAACATTTTTTAAACAAACTATTGTTGTTATTTACTAACTTTTTCCAACATGCACCTAGAAAGTTGCAGTTTTTACCTAATTCTGCAATTAACTATATCTTATATAATTACAGATAAAGAATAAAAAATTAACTATTGTTTATGCAATTTTTAAACAAACTAATGTTGTTATTTACCAACTTTTTCCATAATGCACCTAGAAAGTTGCAGTTTTTACCTAATTCTGCAATTTACTAAATCTTATATAATAACAGATGAAGCATAAAAATTTAACTATTGTTTATGCAATTTTTAAACAAACTATTGTTGTTATTTACCAACTTTTTCCATAATGCACCTAGAAAGTTTCAGTTTTTTCCTAATTTGGCAATTTACTAAATGTTTTATTATTACAGACAAAGAATAAATGTTGAATAAAAGTTAAACTATTTTTTAAACATTTTTTAAACAAACTATTGTTGTTATTTACTAACTTTTTCCATAATGCACCTAGAAAGTTGCAGTTTTTACCTAATTCTGCATTTAACTAAATCTTATATAATTACAGATAAAGAATAAAAATTTAACTATTGTTTATGCAATTTTAAAAAAAACTATTATTATTTACAATCCTTTTCTAAAATACACCTAGAAAGTTGCAGTTTTTACCTAATTCTGCAATTTACTAAATCTTATATAATAACAGATAAAGAATAAAAATTTAACTATTGTTTAAGCAATTTTTAAACAAACTATTGTTGTTATTTACCAACTTTTTCTAAAATACACCTAGAAAGGTTCAGTTTTTTCCTAATTTGGCAATTTACTAAATCTATTATGATTACAGACAAAGAATAAATGTTGAATAAAAGTTAAACATTTTTTAAACAAACTATTGTTGTTATTTACTAACTTTTTCCAACATGCACCTAGAAAGTTGCAGTTTTTACCTAATTCTGCAATTTACTAAATCTTATATAATAACAGATAAAGAATAAAAATTTAACTATTGTTTATGCAATTTTTAAACAAACTATTGTTGTTATTTACCAACTTTTTCCATAATGCACCTAGAAAGTTGCAGTTTTTACCTAATTCTGCAATTTACTAAATCTTATATAATAACAGATGAAGCATAAAAATTTAACTATTGTTTATGCAATTTTTAAACAAACTATTGTTGTTATTTACCAACTTTTTCCATAATGCACCTAGAAAGTTGCAGTTTTTACCTAATTCTGCAATTTACTAAATCTTATATAATAACAGATAAAGAATAAAAATTTAACTATTGTTTATGCAATTTTTAAACAAACTATTGTTGTTATTTACTAACTTTTTCCATAATGCACCTAGAAAGTTTCAGTTTTCACCTAATTCTGCAATTAACTGTATCTTATATAATTACAGATAAAGAATAAAAATTTAACTATTGTTTATGCAATTTTTAAACAAACTAATGTTGTTATTTACCAACTTTTTCCATAATGCACCTAGAAAGTTGCAGTTTTTTCCTAATTTGGCAATTTACTTAATGTTTTATTATTACAGACAAAGAATAAATGTTGAATAAAAGTTAAACTATTTTTTAAACATTTTTTAAACAAACTATTGTTGTTATTTACCAACTTTTTCCATAATGCACCTAGAAAGTTGAAGTTTTTACCTAATTCTGCAATTTACTAAATCTTATATAATTACAGATAAAGAATAAAAATTTAACTATTGTTTATGCAATTTTTAAACAAACTAATGTTGTTATTTACCAACTTTTTCCAAAATACACCTAGAAAGGTTCAGTTTTTTCCTAATTTGGCAATTTACTAAATGTTTTATTATTACAGACAAAGAATAAATGTTGAATAAAAGTTAAACTATTTTTTAAACATTTTTTAAACAAACTATTGTTGTTATTTACCAACTTTTTGCATAATGCACCTAGAAAGTTGCAGTTTTTACCTTATTCTGCAATTTACTAAATCTTATATAATAACAGATAAAGAACAAAAATTTAACTATTGTTTATGCAATTTTTAAACAAACTATTGTTGTTATTTACCAACTTTTTCCATAATGCACCTAGAAAGTTGGAGTTTTTTACCTAATTCTGCAATTTACTAAATCTTATATAATAACAGATAAAGAACAAAAATTTAACTATTTTTTATGATTTTTTTAAAAAACTATTGTTGTTATTTACCAACTTTTTGCATAATGCACCTAGAAAGTTGCAGTTCTTACCTTATTCTGCAATTTACTAAATCTTATATAATAACAGATAAAGAACAAAAATTTAACTATTGTTTATGCAATTTTTAAACAAACTATTGTTGTTATTTACCAACTTTTTCCATAATGCACCTAGAAAGTTGGAATTTTTTACCTAATTCTGCAATTTACTAAATCTTATATAATAACAGATAAAGAATAAAAATTTAACTATTGTTTATGCAATTTTTAAACAAACTATTATTGTTATTTACCAACTTTTTCCATAATGCACCTAGAAAGTTGCAGTTTTTACCTAATTCTGCAATTTACTAAATCTTATATAATAACAGATAAAGAACAAAAATTTAACTATTGTTTATATGCAATTTTTAAACAAACTATTGTTGTTATTTACCAACTTTTTCCATAATGCACCTAGAAAGTTGGAATTTTTTACCTAATTCTGCAATTTACTAAATCTTATATAATAACAGATAAAGAACAAAAATTTAACTATTGTTTATGCAATTTTTAAACAAACTATTGTTGTTATTTACCAACTTTTTCCATAATGCACCTAGAAAGGTTCAGTTTTTTCCTAATTTGGCAATTTACTAAATCTTATATAATAACAGATAAAGAATAAATGTTGAATAAAAGTTAAACTATTTTTTAAACATTTTTTAAACAAACTATTGTTGTTATTTACTAACTTTTTCCATAATGCACCTAGAAAGTTGCAGTTTTTACCTAATTCTGCAATTTACTAAATCTTATATAATAACAGATAAAGAACAAAAATTTAACTATTGTTTATGCAATTTTTAAACAAACTATTGTTGTTATTTACCAACTTTTTCCATAATGCACCTAGAAAGTTGGAATTTTTTACCTAATTCTGCAATTTACTAAATCTTATATAATAACAGATAAAGAAAAAAAATTTAACTATTGTTTATGCAATTTTTAAACAAACTATTGTTGTTATTTACCAACTTTTTCCATAATGCACCTAGAAAGTTGCAGTTTTTACCTAATTCTGCAATTTACTAAATCTTATATAATTACAGATAAAGAATAAAAATTTAACTATTGTTTATGCAATTTTTAAACAAACTAATGTTGTTTTTTACCAACTTTTTCCAAAATACACCTAGAAAGGTTCAGTTTTTTCCTAATTTGGCAATTTACTAAATGTTTTATTATTACAGACAAAGAATAAATGTTGAATAAGAGTTAAACTATTTTTTTAACATTTTTTAAACAAACTATTGTTGTTATTTACTAACCTTTTCCATAATGCAACTAGAAAGTTGCAGTTTTTACCTAATTCTGCAATTTACTAAATCTTATATAATAACAGATAAAGAACAAAAATTTAACTATTGTTTATGCAATTTTTAAACAAACTATTGTTGTTATTTACCAACTTTTTCCATAATGCACCTAGAAAGTTGAAGTTTTTACCTAATTCTGCAATTTACTAAATCTTATATAATAACAGATAAAGAATAAAAATTTAACTATTGTTTATGCAATTTTTAAACAAACTATTGTTGTTATTTACCAACTTTTTCCATAATGCACCTAGAAAGTTGCAGTTTTTACCTAATTCTGCAATTTACTAAATCTTATATAATAACAGATAAAGAACAAAAATTTAACTATTGTTTATGCAATTTTTAAACAAACTATTGTTGTTATTTACCAACTTTTTCCATAATGCACCTAGAAAGTTGCAGTTTTTACCTAATTCTGCAATTTACTAAATCTTATATAATAACAGATAAAGAACAAAAATTTAACTATTGTTTATGCAATTTTTAAACAAACTATTGTTGTTATTTACCAACTTTTTCCATAATGCACCTAGAAAGGTTCAGTTTTTACCTAATTCTGCAATTTACTAAATCTTATATAATAACAGACAAAGAATAAATGTTGAATAAAAGTTAAACTATTTTTTAAACATTCTTTAAACAAACTATTGCTGTTATTTACCAACTTTTTCCATAATGCACCTAGAAAGTTGCAGTTTTTTACCTAATTCTGCAATTTTCTAAATCTTATATAATAACAGATATAGAATAAAAATTTAACTATTGTTTATGCAATTTTTAAACAAACTATTGTTGTTATTTACCAACTTTTTCCATAATGCACCTAGAAAGTTGCAGTTTTTACCTAATTCTGCAATTTACTAAATCTTATATAATAACAGATAAAGAACAAAAATTTAACTATTGTTTATGCAATTTTTAAACAAACTATTGTTGTTATTTACCAACTTTTTCCATAATGCACCTAGAAAGTTGGAATTTTTTACCTAATTCTGCAATTTACTAAATCTTATATAATAACAGATAAAGAACAAAAATTTAACTATTGTTTATGCAATTTTTAAACAAACTATTGTTGTTATTTACCAACTTTTTCCATAATGCACCTAGAAAGTTGGAATTTTTTACCTAATTCTGCAATTTACTAAATCTTATATAATAACAGATAAAGAACAAAAATTTAACTATTGTTTATGCAATTTTTAAACAAACTATTGTTGTTTTTTACCAACTTTTTCCAAAATACACCTAGAAAGGTTCAGTTTTTTCCTAATTTGGCAATTTACTAAATCTTATATAATTACAGATAAAGAATAAAAATTTAACTATTGTTTATGCAATTTTTAAACAAACTAATGTTGTTATTTACCAACTTTTTCCAAAATACACCTAGAAAGGTTCAGTTTTTTCCTAATTTGGCAATTTACTAAATGTTTTATTATTACAGACAAAGAATAAATGTTGAATAAAAGTTAAACTATTTTTTAAACATTTTTTAAACAAACTATTGTTGTTATTTACTAACTTTTTCCAACATGCACCTAGAAAGTTGCAGTTTTTGCCTAATTCTGCATTTTACTAAATCTTATATAATTTCAGATAAAGAATAAAAAATTAACTATTGTTTATGCAATTTTAAAAAAAACTATTATTATTTACCAACTTTTTCTAAAATACACCTAGAAAGTTTCAGTTTTTTTCTAATTTGGCAATTTACTAAATCTATTATGATTACAGACAAAGAATAAATGTTGAATAAAAGTTAAACATTTTTTAAACAAACTATTATTGTTATTTACTAACCTTTTCCATAATGCAACTAGAAAGTTGCAGTTTTAACCTAATTCTGCAATTAACTATATCTTTTATAATTACAGATAAAGAATAGAAATTTAACTATTGTTTATGCAATTTTTAAACAAACTATTGTTGTTATTTACTAACTTTTTCCATAATGCACCTAGAAAGTTGCAGTTTTTACCTAATTCTGCAATTTACTAAATCTTATATAATAACAGATAAAGAATAAAAATTTAACTATTGTTTATGCAATTTTTAAACAAACTATTGTTGTTATTTACCAACTTTTTCCATAATGCACCTAGAAAGTTGCAGTTTTTACCTAATTCTGCAATTTACTAAATCTTATATAATAACAGATAAAGAATAAAAATTTAACTATTGTTTATGCAATTTTTAAACAAACTATTGTTGTTATTTACTAACTTTTTCCATAATGCACCTAGAAAGTTTCAGTTTTCACCTAATTCTGCAATTAACTGTATCTTATATAATTACAGATAAAGAATAAAAATTTAACTATTGTTTATGCAATTTTTAAACAAACTATTGTTGTTATTTACCAACTTTTTCCATAATGCACCTAGAAAGTTGCAGTTTTTTCCTAATTTGGCAATTTACTTAATGTTTTATTATTACAGACAAAGAATAAATGTTGAATAAAATTTAAACTATTTTTTAAACATTTTTTAAACAAACTATTGTTGTTATTTACTAACTTTTTCCATAATGCACCTAGAAAGTTGCCGTTTTTACCTAATTCTGCAATTTACTAAATCTTATATAATAACAGATAAAGAATAAAAATTTAACTATTGTTTAAGCAATTTTTAAACAACCTATTGTTGTTATTTACCAACTTTTTCTAAAATACACCTAGAAAGTTTCAGTTTTTTTCTAATTTGGCAATTTACTAAATCTTTTATTATTACAGACAAAGAATAAATGTTGAATAAAAGTTAAACTATTTTTTAAACATTTTTTAAACAAACTATTGTTGTTATTTACTAACTTTTTCCAACATGCACCTAGAAAGTTGCAGTTTTAACCTAATTCTGCAATTAACTTTATCTTATATAATTACAGATAAAGAATAAAAAATTTAACTATTGTTTATGCAATTTTTAAACAAACTATTGTTGTTATTTACCAACTTTTTCCATAATGCACCTAGAAAGTTGCAGTTTTTTACCTAATTCTGCAATTTACTAAATCTTATATAATAACAGATAAAGAATAAATGTTGAATAAAATTAACTATTTTTTAAACATTTTTTAAACAAACTATTGTTGTTATTTACCAACTTTTTCCATAATGCACCTAGAAAGTTGAAGTTTTTACCTAATTCTGCAATTTACTAAATCTTATATAATTACAGATAAAAAATAAAAATTTAACTATTGTTTATGCAATTTTTAAACAAACTAATGTTGTTTTTTACCAACTTTTTCCAAAATACACCTAGAAAGGTTCAGTTTTTTCCTAATTTGGCAATTTACTAAACCTTATATAATAACAGATAAAGAATAAATGTTGAATAAAAGTTAAACTATTTTTTAAACATTTTTTAAACAAACTATTGTTGTTATTTACTAACTTTTTCTAACATGCACCTAGAAAGTTGCAGTTTTTACCTAATTCTGCAATTTACTAAATCTTATATAATAACAG
>JAVJHS010000539.1:0-24000 GCA_032873175.1 Leptopilina drosophilae | reverse complement strand
GTGGTGTACACTCTTAAAAAACAGAGTTTCTTTAGGAACGCCATTTCGGTGTTTTTGCCAGTCTGGGCCTCGGCGGGTGGAACGCCATTTGGAACGCCCTGCCAGTGAAGTGGTTAAGAAAAGTTCTAATAATTTTGGAGAAAACATATACTTAACACGGTCAGAAGTGAGAAACTATCCATTTTTTGGTGAATGGAAAACAAAAAAGAATTAATAAAAACTGAATTTTTTTAAATTTAATTATTATAAAATTGTGAAAAGAATAAGTTCTTATAGAAGTGATTTGGATAACATTTTATTCAGATATTTTGATAGAAACCTCATTTCTAACGTTTAACAAAAATTTAAATAAATTATTAACCCTCACGGGCTCGAGTCTTTACGTAAGTTCGACTTAAAAGCGAATTTTCCAGAGTATTTTATGAATTAAAAATTCTTTACTAAAGTGAAAAATGTGTTTTTACGCCCTTAAGTCTTATGTGAAGTTGGTTTTTTTAATAATATTTTCTTAACCGGTAGTAAAAAAAAACTTTCCTCCGGGTCCGAGGGACCCGGCTCGAGCCCGTAAGGATTAACAAATAAACGCTTTTTAATGGTCCTAAGCTTATTTTAAAATATTTAAATATTTATTCTTTGTATATACATATAGATTCGTCTTGACATAAAAATTTCAATTTTATTACATATAAATTTAGATTTTGATAAAAAAATTTTTTACTTGAACAAGTTTTTGAAAAAAACAACTGTAAAATTTTTTGTGTGGGATATATTCTATATTCCTTTTGTCCATTTTGAAAGATTAATGTGATAAATAAGCCCTCAAAATTTCATCCGAATTCAAGAAAATCTATGGAAGGTATCATGTTCACACGAAAGCAAGATCTATAAACAGATACACAAATTGTTTAATACATTTTAGAAAATTTTATTATTTAAAGGACTACATAGTTTTTTCACGAGAAATATATTTTATCGTTAAAATTAAAGTCCAAATATCACACAGCAATTTTTCTTTTAGCTCATGGTGTACTGAGTTTAGTAGAAAAAGAGTTTAATGAAAAACGTGTTACGCAAAGAAATTAAAATTTTATTTTAACTATATGTGGCAACGCTGTATAATGAATTTTGAACAAAAGTAACTCGCAGCAGGGATTGTTACAACGTAGCAATCCCTTGCTGAAAGACACCCGATACCCGATAAGACACGTCGCCGAGTCGTGAACGCCTTCGACTCAAGGCCCATTCCTTCTTAGAAACTATTAAATATAAAACATTTAATTCTTATATACTAAAAATATTAAAATATTGTTTCGGAATATTGCGGCAATGTTATGAAGCTAAGGAGCGAAAATTAACATTGTAGCAATATTCCAGGAAAATAGTAAGGCTAGAACTATTTTATTGTAACCTTTGAGAGTAAAAGAGACAAGAAAGAAATTGTAGAGGGATTATTATTATCGGGAATAATATGATTGGAGAAGAAGATTCCTAAAAGAAATACTGTTCAATAGTCGCATGTATCTGGACGGCTACGGCAACGTGCGCGCGGGCGGTCCGCTTAGGAGCACCGGCACACTCGCGGACCTGTCGGCTGGATGTATTGGTACTCATGAAAGCCGCGTGCTACGGGCACTAATACAGACAGGCCATGCTCGACTCTACTCGCTGCCTTTCTTATGAGACCTCTCCCCTTCCCCCTCAGAGCCCACAAGTTGTGAACAAACATCACAACAAACGCACGTGCTCTAACAGCTGACTCGGCATCACACGAGGTGGAAATGCATCCTGTTTCAAACTTATATGATTCTCAAAAAAAAAATTTTACGAGAATATTGGACTTATAGTTAGACAATTTCATTGCGATTAATTCTCAATGAAATTGACGGAGGACTGTAGGCTGTAAGCAATATATATATCAACTGTTTACAAGTGACTGTATTGTTTATAGCTTATACATGTAGGACTAATATAATTACAGAATTAAATTATATTAATAATCATAATTGGGAAATTGCTGTTGTGTTAACTAACTAATATAACAGTAATTACAAATTAATTACGAAAACTATTTCAATAAAATATCAAGTTACAGACGATTTCTGTTCTCACGAGACCTTCGTGGGAATCAAAATCGTCAGCAAAATGCAAGAGCCGTCGGGCCTGAGAGCTTTCCCTACTCCTGAAATCAAAAAATTCTTACTCAGCGAAACAGCCCCACTCTGACAGTAAGGCAGGGTTAGAGCTTGGCTGGGACTGTCTGATATTCGCAGTATAATTTGTGATCTTCACAGGTAACATCTCCCCGGATAATTACCTGGTCGCGATCTGAAATTAATTAACACTTGCCCGTCTGCGCGTCGGACCCTAGTGATAAACACGCGTAGTGTTGGCACCACGAGAGGCGGACGTCAAAATAAAATAAAATTCTTCGAGCCGACGGAGTCCGGTGAGAGCTGTCGTCGGGTGAAAATTTGGGAGCAGAGGAGAAAGTTCTTTTGCTGCTCTCAACTTTTGTTTGTGACCGGCCAGCCCGTGCGTGTAGCGCCTGCGCCGTCCCGGGACAGTGGCCCCACGAAACGTAATTTTAATTTACATAAAATTATAAATTACAAATCCTATTGCTGTGTACAGCGAGAAGTTTCAAATCGCCCGACGTCGATGAAATCAAATTGAACCGACGGCGGTAGTAGTAAGTAAAATTGTATCGTTCTGATAGTAATTTCTCTATTGTTTCTCTTTCCTATTACAACACTTGTATCTTTTCCTTTCTTTAATAAATACAATTAAACTAAATTAACATTCATACTTACTTAAAACACCATCCCTGTACCACAAATAATTAATTATACAAGGCAGAATGGTGGTAACTTTTAAAATTGAGGAATAACGAACCCACAAAATTCAAACAGGGTATTAATTACCCTGGCAGCTTGGTGCCTCCCCATTCAGGAAATTAGGACCATCTCAACGGTCAAATTAATAAGTTTAATTCATAATAATTAGATATTATTAAAAGCAATAATTTTCGGTTTGTAACAAAACGTTAAGAAGAAAATAGTTATTTTCGTATCAAGGGCGCAAAATAGGTGATTTCGCCAGAGTCGTAATCACCTTTGCGCCCATGATGCTAACATAATTTTTTGTCCAAACTAAAGTATGTCATTGAGGGCACGAACGATTAAACGCTCATATTAGTTAAAAATTAAACTCTATATGAATGTTAACTCTTTGAAGTCTATAATGATACAAGTTTTAATATAGAAATAAGACAACAATGTATTCTGAAAATATAGTAATTGCCAATTTTTTTTAACCGAAATGTGAACAAAACCAAATGTGTTATAATATTTTTAAAGAAAATCGAAAAAAATTGCACATTTTTCTAGAAAAAATAAAACAAGTTGAAAATGTTTGCATTTTTATAGTCAACATAAAAAAAAACTCGAAAATATCACATTTTAATGAAGAAAATCGAATAATTAATATGTAGGCGCAAAATACTCTTCTGCCTGCTCGAAGGTAGGGGAAGCGGGCGCAAAATATTTTGCGCCCGCTTCACCTACCCCTGGGTGGTAATGAGTTACTTTGCGCCCGCTCGAAGTGCCCGAAATGACATACTTTCCGTGCAGGTAGGACAAAAAATATATTGCAGTTTAATTATTAGATGACGGTGTGAGGCTGAATCGGACATCCTGATAAAAAACAACCAAATCTTTGAATACTTTAATTTATTTTATATTAATTAACTATTTTATATTATATTCTTTGCATAGAACCACTTTAAAACTAAATAAATAAAGAATTTATTTTAAAACTCGAATTTGCAAGCGAGTTACTGCAAATAGACAAGTCTGAAAACTGTAATTCATTTTATATTATATTAATTACCGATTTTACATTTTATATTATATTCTTTGTATAGAACTACCTACATTTAAATAAGAGAAGAATTGATTTGACTTTTCTACAAAAAAAACGAAAATTTGTGTCTTATTCTTTAATTAATTAGCCGTGTCTGATTTATCCCCATGGGGTGTCCGGTTTAGCCCTACCAATTTTCGGATTTTTGTTTTTGAGGTAGTCATCTTCGAAGCAACATATCTCCAAAGCTACTGCAGTTTTTCTACATCGAACAAGTGCGATTTGTAGGTGACGGTACAAGCTTCAAAACGGTATATTACTCTTTAGCAAAAAAAAATTTTTTGTATGATTTTATTGGCCAAAGAACAAATCCGTCCGGTTTAGCCCCGGTCTCCCCTATTTTTAAAGAAAAAGCCCAATGAACACGTTCTATAATTATTCTATAACAAGAAAAGAATATAGGTCTTGAAAATTTGTACCAATAAATAATACACAATCTTATTTTAACAATTATTATAAAGCATATTTTTGTTATCAATATAAATAATATTTTATGCGAAAAGTAAATTTATATTTATTTAATAATTCTTTAAATAATTTTATGTGGTTTGGTAAAGTAATAATTAGTTGTAACTGTTTTTATGCAACAACAAAAATCTCTATTCTAGATCTGTGTTTCGAGACGCCTAATAGATCTTTCATATCTTACTGGATTTAGAAGCAAGAGATTTTTACTTGTCCAAATGTAAAGAAATTTCACGCGCGCCAAGGCGCGCCTAGACAGCTAGTACTTCTTATAAAATGTAAAATAGTTTTGTCCACAAATTTTTTCAATTTTGTAATAAGATATTTTTCCCTATAATTTAACTTTTTATGGCACATTTTAATGTTAACTGAGAATTAAAATCTAAAATAAGATCCATTAGCAACAAATATCAGTAAAAAAGGTTTAAAATTTTCAAGTTCTACACTTAAAACAATTTTTTTTGTAAAAATGTGAAGTTCACAAAAAAATTCTTTTCATGTAAACACTCTCTATGGTAATTATTACGATTTTTTTTAAAGATTATATTAGAAACAAATTATCTGCCAAAAGAAAAGATTTATTTTGCAAAATTGTGGGAGTTAGGTTAGTTTAAATGTCAAATGTCAGCTCCGTGGTGTCACATAAAATGTCAGTTCCGTGGTGCCTGTGGCGTACAGTGTAAAAGGTGCAAATTCATGGATCAACAGTTGCTACAAACAACACATATTACAGAAAAAGACAGACGTAGTTGTCTCCTTTTATATTTCAGTGGTTTGGCAACCGTTGACTTATTAAAAAAACACCTTAATATTCGAAAAAACACGCCTTTATAATAACCAAGCAGAAGCACAGTTTAATTACTGTTGATTGTAACGCTCTTATTAGAGAATACTTTTCTACAATTAGTTTTATGCGCTAATTTCATAATGTTATGTCAAGCTGATAGTAAATATTTTTGCTGGGGCTATTTTGTGGATTAAAATGCATTTTTTAACTCAGTGATTTGTTTAAATTCAGAATTAAAAGAAAATCAACTTTTGCATATATATGTTATACTTTCTTCTGAAGGTTTCCTATGAGTTAGTCAATGAAATAAATTTTTTTGTCGGAGTTGTAGTTATTAAAAGTTGTTCCAAAAATAGACCCCGGGATGGAGCTACTTTGTGTATTAAAATTTGTGTTTTTATAATGTTACATAAACATTTTTTTGATACTTTCTTATTCATTAAATCTTTTGTGTAGATATTTCAGAGTAAATTAAAAAAAATTAGATATTAAACAAAAAATTTTGTAAATATTATACAACAAAATGTAAAATAAAATACTAAGATTTTGCTAAAATCATGATTTATTAAAAATTAACAACCTTTCTTCAAATCTTATATTACTCTGAAAATAAATAACACTTTTTCTTTTTAAATATACATTTTACAATAATACATTATGATAATTATAAAACTATCATTTAAACACATGTAAAT
Source organism: Leptopilina drosophilae (assembly GCA_032873175.1). NCBI lineage: Eukaryota > Metazoa > Arthropoda > Insecta > Hymenoptera > Figitidae > Leptopilina > Leptopilina drosophilae. Next base: position 18,132 of record JAVJHS010000539.1, on the reverse strand, counting down.
AACTTTAAATCATCATTTTAATAGAAGCTTTTTTAAACGTTTTGAATATGATATTTTTTAAAAACTTGAAATTAATATTTTAAGGTTAAATGAATAACAATTTAAATCTAATACACTTTTTCAGTTATTTTAAGAGAGAAACGAGAGAAATAGTTTTAAGACTAATTTGAAAAACTTATAAATATTAAAGTTAATTTTTTGTCGTTATGTTGCTCACCGGTTGAAATTTTTATCGTTTTAAGGATTTTAATTAACATATTTTTGGTTTTTTGACAAAGAAGTTCTTTTTAATAATTTTATTTATTAAATACCTGGCGTAAAAAAAGTAAAGTAGCCCCAGTTGACGGCAGTATTATTCAATGCATAGGGTGGTCAGCTCCGTGGCAGGCAATTTTCGAAAATTTGTTATAATTTTTTTATAATTATAGCTGTAGTAAAACCATTCAAATGACAACTATATTATGCCCTAATGATGAGGAAAAAGTGATATTTAACATTAAAAAAACAAAATTTTTTTTCTTTTAAAAATGATCTTGAAATTGCCCAGTTACGTGAAAATCACCCATACACAATGAAGTTATGGAATCAATTTATGTTCAAGTTTAAAATGTAATTTCAAAATATAGTAATTTTAAAAAATAAATAAAAAATATTGTAAATTATATATTTTTTAATTTGGAAATGAAACTCAAAAATGCACTTTTTTGGGAATAAAATGTAAATTATTTATCAAAAATAAGGTAAGAGAAAGGAAAAAAATGTATAAATTAGAATTTTGCAGATACTTCAATTTTGCGTAAACTCGAAATTGGAATCAAATCATTCCTTCATATTAATTCTCATTGAAAGGATAGAGTATTCGAAATTTGCACACATATTTTTACATTTAAAAAAACTTGCTTAAAATTGTAATCAAGAAATATATAATTTACTATTTTTTGCAGTTATTATCAAATTATATTCCTTTAAAAATATGATTATGAAATAAAAAAATTTATAATGATGTTGAATTTATCAATTGGTTTAAAATTGTTTAATTGAGTGATGAAATATTATCAATCTTGTCTTCGTCCAGCAATGTTCATTTGATTGAACAAATTTTGTGACATTTTTTTCGTTTTTGAAGAGGACGACTGTGTCGTTGAAACGTAAACAGATTGTTTTTTATTCGAACCTGACTTGGATAGATTGATAATATTTCATCTCTCAATTAAAAAAAAATTTATATTGAATTCATTTCATTTATTTATTCTAATCTAATCTAATATCTGTCACTGAGAATACAGAAAACCATGATGCTCAAACCAAAAAAAGTAGGCGTTACTTTCTTAACTGTTCTTCTCTCTCTCGCTTCTACTCTAAACTGAAAGAAAAGACGATACTTCTTACTCCTTCTCTGTATCATGATTTCTCTCTTATATACTCTGACAAACTTCTCTCTCCAACTCTTCTGTCATCAAAAGCACAGCAGGAGGGCGGACGGAATTCTTGCGGACAGAATGAATGAAAGAATACGGAGATTAATATATATAATTATTAGAATTGTATTTGCATGAATTTTAATGAATAAACTAGCAGAATTGCGCGCTAAAGCGCGCCTAAAATTTCTATTTTCTTGTTTAATTGTGAAATAAAACTTTTAAATTTAATATCATGCATAGAAAATAAAAAGTGTTATTTTAGCACCGAATTTGGTGTTAAAATAACACGTATCAAATTTAACACCAGTTGGCGGCGCCACATTCTATGTCATTTAACATTGGCTAATTTCACACGCAACAAAAATCACACGAAGTTTTTTGTATATGTAGTGAACAGTGAATATTCTTAAAGGTAAGTTTTATTATTGTTAGGAAATAATTATTTTCATTTTTATAAAAATACTATTTAAACAAATTTTTTAGAATCTTTATAAAAAGGTATACTTCTTATAAAAAAACTGGACAAGTGCGAGTTGCACTCACACTATAATGGCGGGTTCCGTACACTAATATTTAGATCATTTGGTACAAAAAAATTTTTTCTTAAAAAAAATTTTTCAAAAATTTTGTAAAAAAAATTTTTTTTTAATTTTTTTTCAAAACTTTTTTTATACAAATTTTTTGTGATCAGACTGTAAAAATAATATTATACCAATTTTCAACTAATTATATCAAATAATGAAAAAATTGGAAAAAAAATTTTTTTTCAAAAAATTTTTAGTTTTTCCTTGACAACGCTATGGCCATTATTACATATCAAGTTCTCTATATTTTTCCTGTAATATTCGCGTTAAAATACACCAGTATGCCAAATTTTAGTTCTCCATATTGAATAGTTTAGAAGTTAAGGGGGGGGAATGGTCACTTTTTATGCATTTTTGGCCAAAAATCTTGTTATTTCCTTGACAACGTTATGACCATCACCTCCAATCACATTCTCCATATTTTTCCTGTAATCTACGTGTGAAAATACATGTCTGTACCAAATTTGAGCTCTTTAGGTCAAATAGTTTAGCCGCTAGGGGGGGGGGCACGATTTGCGGGGACGGACGCCAGAGTCTCACCAATAGGGTTCCGTTAGTACACCGAAGGTGTACGGAACCCTAAAAATGAAGAAAAAATTATATCAAGACTTATTCAAATTAATTAACCCCTTAAGAATGTAGTCAAAATAAGGTATTCGTACCACAAATGTGTTAAATTTCGTTTTTGAAACACTAATCTGTAAAATTGAATTTTACACACAGAAAACTGTGATTTTACGCACTTGTATCATAAATAACGGTTGTATTTTTAGTACTTAATATTATTATATTTTATGTATTTTGGGGTCGTTAAAGTTAAATATTTCGTCAAAATTTAAAATGTCGGTTTCAAAATGGGGATCGAAAAATTTCAAATTTTACGGATTTAAAATTTTTTTGACCAGTATTTAAAATTTTTTAATTTTAACGAAAGATTTGTATTTAGAGATCTTAAAACCCCCTGAATGAGCATTTTCTACCAAATTCATAAAATTACAACAATTTTTTTGGTTGCTATTTTGATGCCGACATTTTGAGTTTTTAATTTTTATTATAGATTCAGATTCAGCGACCCAAAAGACTATAGCGGTCATACATATTGGCGGTATGAATTTATTTTTGCCTCTATAGACATCAAACAAAATGAATGAGTTAAAATGTTATTTTCTTTAAAAATAATAAATTTAGAGAAAAGTGGTAATTAATTTCATATTTCCTAATAATAATAATTTAAAACTTTAACAATTACAAATTGTTAATTTTTGCTGTATAATTTTCCTTAAGGGAGAGTGACACGTTTGAAGCCTCTTTTGAACCTGTTTTTTATAAATTTTTTGAAGACATAGGAATAAAGTAAACAAAATTTGGTTTTGAGGGATTTACTTGTTAGCTTTTTAAGTATCTAAAAATATATTTATACGTAAAAAAAGTTTTAATTTGTTGCCTACAGAGGGCGCCAAAGTTGGTCTCCTTTCTCTGCAGAGCAAATCGGTGTATTTGGCAGTTGTTTGATGTAAAAAGTCGAAAAAAAGGCTACATACTTGAAAGCATTAGTAAATGACGAACAAAAAAAACTTTGTCCAAAGTCAATCCGATCGAAACTGTTCTAGCTAGACTGCCCACCGTTTTGAAAAACGTCATTTTCAGAAAAACGCGTTTAAAGTTTTGAAAGTACTCGAAGCGCTATTGGATACTTTTGGCAGATTTTGATTTTTTTCGCATAAAATAACTTCGAAATTATTTCTAATGATATAATTTCTGTTGTACACATTAAAAAGTATCGTTTAAGCAAACAAAAAAAATTCGATTTTTTTCGGGTCAAAGGTGTCACTCCCCCTTAAAAAATATACATTATTTATTCTTCTTGTTCACAGCAGGTTTCGAGAATGCTTATACATATTTTTACAATAAACTTAAATCTATTTACAAAAAATTCATTACTCTTTAAAATTTATATTTATATATTAAGATTTTAGTTATATTAATTTTGCTTCCTCTTTAAAGGAAGCCTTATAGTGATCTCGATTTTCGACTTTCTTAGAATCAATTATTTTTACATATTTCCAAGTGTAGTATATATATTTCGTCGAGAGGAACAAATGTCCGGATGTATGTGTGTATGTATGGATGTGTGTGTATGTATGGATGTGTGTGTATATGTCACCCGATTCTTGTGAACAAATTTTCTCTTACACGTTTTGACGGATTTTGATAAAATTTTGTAGGTGTATTTCATAGAAAATAAAAAGTGTTATTTTAGCACCGAATTTGGTGTTAAAATAACACGCATCAAATTTAACACTATGTGGTGGCGCCACATTCTATGTCATTTAACATTGGCTAATTTCACACGCATCAAAAATCACACCAAGTTTTTTCTGTTTACGGTCACGAATATCTTGAATCAGACACAAGGATTTTCAAAAACATCTAAAATTAAACATTTTTTTGCAATTTTTTAATTTTTGAAAAAATTGATTTTTTTTGAAATAACTTCTTTATTTATTAAAATTTTTATTAATTCTTCTGAGCATTATATTCCTGGCATGAAAACGAATCGATTCATGTATATAAAGTATACATTTGATCAATATTTGTAAAATTAATTGATATTTTTATTTTTAACAAAAAATTCAAATTTTGTATTTTTTCCTTAATACTTTAAAATAATTATTCTATATACTAAAAAATTAAGCAATTGGTATATATTATATTAAGGAAGCTAAATGATCATGAAATGAACAACTTGTTTAATTTATATTTATTTAAATTATATTTATATAATTTTATTGAAAAAATGTAAAATTTAAAAGAACGTAAAAAATCTTTATAGCTTGAAATTCATAAAATTTTGTTAAAATAAAGATAAAAATAATTTGAATTCATTAGTATTATGTATTTTTTAATAAAGAATCTATCTTTATTATATATATATATATATATGTGTGTGTGTGTGTTTATATACCCATCTTAAGCTTATCTAGCTATATAAGTACTATTATATACATATATGTATACATACGCTTTTGTTGGTAAGAAGTTCAGTCAATAGATGAAATCAATAATTGAAATTTGTTTGAAAGATACATGTATAACTGTAACGTTATTTGTTTAAGTCAAAATTAAATATTATAATACTGAAATAATAATTTACCTATTAATTTTTTAACTTTTTAATATATTTAATTTAAATAATTAAATAATAAATAATGTGAATTTAAAAAAAAAATATTTGGATTATAAGAAATAAAGATTATAATATGTATATAAAAAATCATAAAATTATCAATATTAAAAAAATCTTTATATTCTTCTATGCATTTTGTCTGCAATATTTTTTATTTATAAAAAATATTTGAAAATTATTTTAAAACTATAATTAACTATAAATAATATTATATCGTACTCAAAATATATATAAAAAATTTGTTTATTTTCATAATTATAATAGTTTTTATATAAAATCTAAAGTTTTTTTTGAAAAAAGGACAGTCTTTTTTCACTTTTATTTGGTAATTATAATTTTTAATTGAAAATAAAACTTAGAATTTAAGGGAATTGAACCATTATGACGTCATAATGGTTTAAATGTCCTTAAAAAGTATTTTATAAAATAATAAAAAAAACTTATATAATGTTGGATACAAAATGTCCATCATATTTTTGGTGGGTTATTCGTTTTGATTACGAAATTTATAGTTCTTTTGAAAAAAAATTTTAAGATCATAAAACATATAATATTAAATATGATCGATTTCACGTGAGATTTAACAATGACATTTTAAATTCATTCTTTTTTGTGTACAAATTTCTGACTTATAGATTTAAAAATTTTTTGTTTTTTAAAAGTACTTAAACAAATTTTCAATAACTCACTAAAACTATTTACTTATGAAAAGTTTTGCAAAAAAAATAAAAGTTTAGTTTTTTTTAATTTTAATTAATGTTAACAAAAAATTTTTTTTCATTATTGTTTTAAAAAATAAAATTCTTTTATAAACCAATGTTTCAAAAATTGTACCTATTTTTTAAAGTAATTTTTAATTACACACTTAAAATATACTGTATTAATTAATAATTAATATAATATAAATATTCATTATAATATAATAATGACTTGTAAATACATAAGTAAATGAATAAATAAATATTAGTTTTTCAATAAGAATTATTTTATAATTAATTTTTAATATTTTTTTCTAATTTCCATTATATGTGTCCGTACTTTTCACTGTATTATATTATTTTTATTAATTAAAAAATATTTATTATTTAAAAAGATTTATTGATTTAATTTAAATTTTGATTTTTTGCGCTAATTTTTTAAATGAAAAAAAGAAGAATTATGTAATATTTTTATTTAACTTATTTTCAATATATAAAAATTGGAATTGACAATTAAAATCATGTCAATTTTTTATTTTTAAATTCTCATAAAAAATGAGAAAGTCTTGGATTTTTTTTCATAAGAAACCTAAAGTTTTGTTAAAAATTTTGTTTGACAAATAAAAAATATGAATATTTTTTTATTTATTTAAAGAAAAATTCGAAATTTATTCACAGTACATATTTTTAATTAATATTCAATTCCATTTTCTGAAAAATTGATTTAAAACATGCACTCTTGTTATGGCATACATATCTAATGCTAGTATATATATTATTTAAATTAATATTTGTAAGAAAAATAAATTTTGTAAGTTTGGTGATATAAAATATAATTAAATTTTTTTAATATTACCATAAAAGGTTTTTTTAAATTTATTTAATTTAATAATAAAATATTAAATTAAATATTAAATTAAATAATTTTCAGAATTGCTTAATATGCGAAAAGATAGCTTAGAAAATAATTCTGAACAGTTTGATCATGAAGTTATGGATGATTCTGGAATTGAAGTTGTTATTCGGGAAGAATTGTCTGATGCATCTCCTGATGCAATCGAAAATGAAGATGATTATTGTTTAAAACAGTTACCTTATACATCATCAGAAATAATGGATAACATTGAACATAGTGATGCTACAGTGTGAGTAAAATTAATTTAATTTAATTCATAGTATAATTTAATTTAATTTAATTAAAATATATATAATCCTTTCTAATCAAAATTTATTAATACATTTTATTAATATTGCTTTTTTTCTATTATATGATTTATCCTCAATTGAAAAAAATAGTGAAATCGTCGCTCAAATAGACGAAATCGAAAATCCACGAACGTTTGGTACTGGCCAAGACACCAAAAAAAGACAACACATTTTTGTAAATAATAACAATGGAAGAAGAATTCAGGTTACATTATGGAATGAAACCATCGAAAAATTAAAATCTAATCTTCAATTGGGTTATGTAAGTAAATAATATTTTATTTTTATTTTTTTACTGTATTTTAAATAATAATATAATATAATACAAATATAATATAATATTTCTTATGTTTAGAAAATTCACATTGATGGTGCATATGCCAAAGTAGTGCAAAATAAAAAATGGAACTTAGGAAATGTTCCTTATGAATTGATTGTCAGCAACACAACAGTAATTTGTTCTGAAGCTGTACAAGAAACATTAGAATCAAACATTCCAAGAATTGAATTGAAAGACCTATGTTATGCTTCAGGATACATAAGTAATTAATTTTATTCTTATTCAAAAGTAGTTCAGTTTTATAATTTTACGTACTATTTTATGTAAATGGAATTTTTAGGAAGATTTTATAATCGAAGTATAAATTTAATACTTTCTCTACGAAAAGAGAAATTCATTTGCTTATGTTTATCAAGAAAAAAATTTATAAAGTGAACAACAAATAAAAAAATATTTTTTAACCTTTTTTACAATTTTGTTTTTGCATAATAAAAACATTTATAATTAAATTTTAAACTTATTTTGTATTGTGTTTTAAAATTAACTAAGATAAATTTTTGTATTATAAATTTAATATAAAGCATATGAAATAATAAATTTTCTTAAAACTTCATTTTAATTAAAATAGTAAGTACGTTGTGATTATAACAATTTCAAAATTTATAAAAAATATATTAATTATCTTATAAAAATACTCAATCAATGTAATCATAACATACATAATTGTAATTAATTATTTTTAGTCACTAATGGATTTATAAAAACTGCCTTTGTGGATACTAAATCGTTTAAAGAAGGAGTATCAAATTATGGATTAGGATCTATTACTGACGGAATTAATAAATTAGAAATCAACATTCTCAATTTTAAAAATTCTAAGCAACTTAAAAAGGGAACTGGAGTATTTGTGAAAGGATACTTAAAATTTCCATGTAAGTATAAATAATTATTAAAATATTAGAAATGGTCTGTATATATCGTTTTACTTAAAACTCATTTACATAAATTTATATAAATAAATAAATTTTAACACTTTTTTTAAAATCCAACAAAAATAAAAATGTTACTTTTAATACATTTTATCTGTAGATCAGAATTTCTCAAATGAATCTCCTACAATGAAAAATTTCAATTTTCAGCATTAAATGATTTTTTTCGTAATATGATAAAAATTAATTTTCGATATTTTTAGACAAAAAATAAACTGTTTGTTATAGTTATCATCTATTCAAGTTTTTAGCAATTTTAAATAAAAAATCTTTTTCTAGACATTTGATTGACCAATTTAAAAATAAAATAAAGAATTTTTTTCTTTAGATATAATATACAAAAATAATTTGTTTTGAAATTTTTTTTAATATTAACTGTTTTAAAATATTTATTTCTAAAATGTTCCTAACAAATTATGTTTTTTATGTTTTATAAAAAAATTTTTAAAATTTTTTATATTTTACTTATTTTTGCATATAAAACCGTTGAAGAAAATGTACCCTAATTAGAAATTAGTATATATTTATTGTCTTATTTACAATGTTTTAATTGTTACAATAATTTATTTACAAAATATATAAATTATTATTATTATTATTAATAATTAATAGTTAATTAATATTAATATTCTTTATTAAAAACGATGCATAATTAAAACTTTCAATTTAATAGTATCTTTACAAGTAATTATTTATAATTAATAATTTATGATTGTTGTTGTTATTCAAAGACTTGTTAAAAAAATAATTATGCTTAATTAATTTATTTTTAATTGAGGTTTATTTTTTTCTTATCGATTTTATATACAAAAATGATATCTTACTAATAAAATAGTAAATTATTTATTTACTAAAATTTATTTATTTTTAACAATGACTGAATCAAAAATTCAACTACGATTTTGCTAACGATTAGTTATTTTTAACTACTTAAAATCTAAAGAGAACATAGCATGTTACTTTAGCACAAGATTATGTGTTATCTAATTTGCTAAATTATATTACAATAAAACAACTGTCTAAATATTGTTTATAACTTCCTACGAACTTTATTGTAAATAAATAATTCAAATATATTCATTATTTATTTCCCAATTTAACTGATTATTTTTGTGCCACTTTCATACAAGTGATTAATGATTAATACTAGGCTAAAAATTGTTTATTTTAAAGAATATAATTAAAAAAATTTCAATTTTATGACAAAATAATTTATAATAATAATGTATTAACAATTTTTAGATGGAAAATGCCTTTTACAAGTCCAAGATGAAAATTGTATTACCATAAAAAATGAAGGAAAAATGAAATTCGATTCTTTAGTGAAAGGGACCAGGAATATATATAAAAGATAACATGAAGAGGGACAACCAGGAAAATAAGAAGAAAATCAGAATTGAATAGTTGTTGTTTGAACCATAAATATTATAAGTATTTATGCAAATTGTTTAAATGTTTAAATACATAAATTAAAAAAAATTAATGACTCTTAAAAATAATTTTTTTATATAATTTCGAAAAACATTAGTTATACTATTATTTATTTTGACCAATTCATATATCAATGAAGAAAATTTCTGTTATTAATTTTGATTTCTATAATAGATTAAATATTTAGTTTGAGTCAATTTTTTTTAAATTTCGTGTATGTATAATTTGATGTAATATAATGTATGTAAATTGAAGTATTTGTTATATTGTACAATAATTATAAATATTATATGTATTTATAAAAATTATTTAATTACATAAATTTAAAAAAATTAGTGACTCTTAAAAATTAAACTTTTTTTTTTATTACATAATTTTGAAAAACATTAATCATACTATTATTTATTTTGACAAATTCATATATATAAAGAAAATTTCTTTTATTAATTATGATTTCTATAATAGACTAAATATTTAGTTTGAGTCAAAAAGTTTTTTTTATATTTCTTGTAATTTGATGTAATATAATATATGGAAATTGAAATATTTGTTATATTGTACAATAATTATTATATATATTATATATGTATTTATAGAAATTATTTAAATACATAAATTTAAAAAAATTAGTGACTCTTAAAAATTAACATTATTATTTTTATTATATAATTTCGAAAAACATTAATCATATTATTATTTCTTTTAACAAATTCATATATGAGGCATTTCATTTCAAACCGTTCCACCGACAAAAAACAATCGCAAGGAGACATATTTTCTAATAATTTTTATTATATAATTCTTTAATTGTTTATAATATATTATACACTGATTCAAAAGAGAATTTCATGAGCTTTCTATTGCTATTTTTATTATTTTAAATTTTTGCCAATTTCGTAGAGAAATTGCTGTTTGAAATGTTAAACTCTTAATATCTAAAAACACCCCCCCCGGCGATTTTTATCAAAATTATATGAAAATAAAGCGCAAATTCTCTAGTTTCTATTCCCATTTGATATATTATGGACATTTCATGGGATTAATAGAAAAAAAAATTATTTAAAAAATGTGTTTTTGAAAAATTTGACAAATATTACGAAATTGAATGTAAGTTGAATGGGTTAAGGTTTAACTTCATACTATTTGTCAAATTTTTCAAAAACACATTTTTTAAATAATTTTTTTTTCTATTAATCCCATGAAATGTCCATAATATATCAAATGGGAATAGAAACTAGAGAATTTACGCTTTATTTTCATATAATTTTGATAAAAATCGCCGGGGGGGGTGTTTTTAGATATTAAGAGTTTAACATTTCAAACAGCAATTTCTCTACGAAATTGGCAAAAATTTAAAATAATAAAAATAGCAATAGAAAGCTCATGAAATTCTCTTTTGAATCAGTGTATAATATATTATAAACAATTAAAGAATTATATAATAAAAATTATTAGAAAATATGTCTCCTTGCGATTGTTTTTTGTCGGTGGAAACGGTTTGAAATGAAATGCCTCATATAAATGAAGAAAATTTCTTCTATTAATTATGATTTGTATAATAAATTAAATATTTAGTTTGAGTCAAAATTTTTTTAAATATCTTGTATGTATAGTACAATATAATGTATGTAAATTGAAGTACTTGTTATACTTTACAATAATTATAAATATCATATTATGTATTTATGAAAATCGTTTAAATACATAAATTTAAAAAAATTAGTGACTCTTGACAATTAAAAGTTTTTTTTATTTAATTTCGAAAAACAATAATCATACTATTATTTATTTTGAACAAAATTCGTATAACAATAAAGAAAATTTCTTGTGTTAATTATAATTTCTGTAAAAGATGAAATATTTAGTTAGAGTTAAAATTTTTTAAAAATTTGATGTAATATAATATATGTAAATTGTATAATATTATATACAAATTATGTAATATATGTCACATTAACATAAAAAATAAAATATTGGTCCAATAAAAATATTAGAATGCAAAAAAATTATGAATTTTTCAAAAAATTACAGTACCGGCCTGAATTGTCAGTCCACTTACAAAATTCGTATTAAAAACATGCCTCTCGTTTTTTGATAATATTTCAGTTAAAAATATGTCTAGAAAAATTTAAAAATAACCATTGGAAAGCTTATAAAATTTCGCGTGAAATGAGCTAAAGTTCAAAACTATTCGTTAAATAGAAACTGAGTTAGAGTGTGAGAAATATCGTCTAATTTTCTGATTTTTGAAAATTCTGTTATCCAACTTCAAGTTCAGAATTGCTCTAAACGAGGTTTGAAAAAAAATTCAAATTCACATATAATAAAGCTTGAGATCTCCTCTTTAAAAGTAGACTAAGTAGCTTAAAAAATATTACGTGGTTTAAAAGATATTGGAGATTTTAAAAAGGTCTGCACGATTGACAAGCAAACCATCATTCAAGCAAAACAGTCACATCGCGCCTCATAGCCAGGGCCGAATAGGACGCTTTATCAAAAACGGGCCCCATCATTATAATTAATTATTAATTATTAATTATTAATTATTAATTATTAATTATTAATTATTAATTATTAATTATTAATTATTAATTATTAATTATTAATTATTAATTATTAATTATTAATTATTAATTATTAATTATTAATTATTAATTATTAATTATTAATTATTAATTATTAATTATTAATTATTAATTATTAATTATTAATTATTAATTATTAATTATTAATTATTATTTATTATTAATTATTAATTAAATGAGATTCTTTAAATAAAACTGTAATTTGAACACGATTTATAGTTTTTTTATTAGAAATTATTATTTTAAATTTAATTTAATTAACATTAAATAATTTTTCAAAATTAAAAATTATCAATATTATAAATTAATAAATTTCTCTAAATTAAAAATAAATTAGTTAACTAGAATTTTAGTAAATTAAAAATTAAATATAATTAATAATTAATAATAATTCATAATTAATTATAATAATGGCGCCCGTTTTTGATAAAGCGTCCTATTCGGCCCTGGCTATGAGGCGCGATGTGACTGTTTTGCTTGAATGATGGTTTGCTTGTCAATCGTGCAGACCTTTTTAAAATCTCCAATATCTTTTAAACCACGTAATATTTTTTAAGCTACTTAGTCTACTTTTAAAGAGGAGATCTCAAGCTTTATTATATGTGAATTTGAATTTTTTTTCAAACCTCGTTTAGAGCAATTCTGAACTTGAAGTTGGATAACAGAATTTTCAAAAATCAGAAAATTAGACGATATTTCTCACACTCTAACTCAGTTTCTATTTAACGAATAGTTTTTGAACTTTAGCTCATTTCACGCGAAATTTTATAAGCTTTCCAATGGTTATTTTTAAATTTTTCTAGACTTATTTTTAACTGAAATATTATCAAAAAACGAGAGGCATGTTTTTAATACGAATTTTGTAAGTGGACTGACAATTCTGGCCGGTACTGTAGAAATTTTTTACCTTTTGTCAAACTGGTGCAAATTTATTAATTATTACTTTTCAAGATATACATAAACAATAAACTGTTTAAATTTTTCTAATCATTTATGACAGGTTCCACGTCAAGTGACCCAAGTCAAAAATTTATATGAAATATTTTAAAAATTTGTAGTTTCTTTAAAACAAAATGAAAAGACGTTTCCTATTTTGGGTTTTTCTGCTGTTTTTCAACACTTTCTAATGGTGTAAACAAATTTAGAGAAAAAAAAATTTTGATCTTGAAAAATTAAATTGAAAAATAAAATTTCATTTTTTTATCGAATAGACATTTTTTATTTTTCTTAAAAAAATTTTATCATAAAGCTGAGGTTTTTTCCTAATAAAATGTATAGGTCAAAAAGTGGGACAAAAACTTTTAAATGGTCAATTTAATCATTTACTTCTGCAGTGCACAGGCCCACAGTGGAATTTTTCTTACAATTTACTATTAAAAAATGGCTACAGCTTACAGTTTTTAATCGATTTGAGTGTTCTTTGATTTAAATTAAAGGGGAATAAATTCTTAAGACATCCCATGAGATCGATTTCGGGAATTTTAATTGTTTATAATTTTTTTCTAATTAAAGTTAACAAATTAATACACTTTTTAAAAAAATGAAGTTCATTTTTTATTCCGTTGCTACATATGATCTAAATCAATTCAAATTTATCCAATATGACCGCCAGATAATTATTAAAGCATAAAATAATTTATTTTAATTGTTATAAACAATATACAGCCAAACAACGCGCAGGGAAATGCGGTCTTTGTTATTGAAAACTGACATTAAAGAAATAAATATATATATATATATATATATATATATATATATATATATATATATATATATATATATATATATATAATATATAATATATATAATTATATATAATTATATTTATAATATAAAATGCTCCTTTTTCTACAAATTTGTCTCTCTCTATTTAAGGAATATAAAATAAGTTTTTCTTTCTTCATCAAAACTTGATTAGAAAAAATAAATATTAAAATATCATTTTTTTTCTCCCTCTGTTGTAGGATATAACTAAAGTAGGGACCCTATTTTTGTAAATTTGTGTTACTTTCTTTAAGGGACATGAAAAAAGATATATAAACTTACAAAAACTTTATTTTTGTTATCAAATTTTCAGTTCATCTATAGATATAAAAGAAAATTAAAAATATTTTCGATAAATATACATATCAAAATTTTTTTTCTATTTTTCTGAATTAACGAATTTTATTTAATGAAGAAACTAAACTTATTTCTTGACTAAACTAAAACTACATTTTAATGACTAAAATTAATCAACTTAATTATTAATTAATTAAAATTGTTTGTACAATTTTTTTAATAAACAAATTAATAAATTTTTACTTAACAAGTAAATGATTTTTTAATAGAAAATTAATTAATTGCATTTTAATTTAATTATAATTGATTAATTGAAATTCTTTCAACAAAAAATTTGATTTTGTATTTCCCTGGGACATTATTTTCATTTAAAATAAAAAAATTCACTTTTTTTATCAATTATTTATCATACCTTCAGTTAGAATTCTTCAAAAATTCGATTATATTTAACAATAGTTTTTTAAAAAAATTTTACCAAAAATTAAATTTTCTTTAAATAATAAAATTATTTCAAATTTAAATACAAAATTTATTTTAATTAAATTTGACAAAATTTCCAATTTCTTAAAAATTTAAATAAATATTTTTAATAAAATTTAACTATTCGATTCACTTTATATTCTTTTATAACCTACAAAATTTTAACTGACAATTCATTTCTAAATCCATTCTTTTTATCGAGTTTTACAAGACTTAAATTACTTAATTACAATAAGAAATAATTGATTATTTTTTAAAATTTTGGAAAATAATTTCTTTAAAGAATTTTTAATAAATTTTTTAAAAATAATTACATTCTATAAAGCATTCTTTCAAACTTTTATTAAAAATAATTGAATTCATGTAAAAATTTTATTATTCAATTAAATTAATTTTTGAGAAGAAATTTTTACAATTTTTGTTTGTTATATTTTTTATATTAAGGGCTTAGTCCTTGTACGAATCTTAAATAAATCAATATAATAAATAAATTTTTCTTAAATAATTAAATTCATTTTTTAAAAGAAATTATTGAAATTGTAGATATTGAAAATATTTAAATTTCAGTGAAAAATTTCATTATTTATGAAAATAATTGAATTATTCTAATCTAAGAGCAAAGAGAAAGACTCAAAGCTCTAATGCGTACGGAGTCAAGGAAAAGACTCGTTCTGAGGTGGCAGGAGAGATGGGATGGGGAATTAAAAGGCAGATGGACTCATCGCCTGATTCCCCACCTCGCCACATGGTTGGAAAGACAACATGGTGAAGTAAGCTACTACCTTACACAAGCGATGTCGGGTCATGGTTGTTTCGGGCAGTACTTCTATCGGTTTAAAATAGAAGCAGATGCGAAATGTGTGTACTGCAACGGTTCGGGTGACGACGGAGCAGAGCACATTGACGACGCGGAGCACACGCTTTTTTCTTGCGGGCACTGGCGTGAACTTAGGGAAGCCATGTTTTCGGCCGTGGGCACTGAAGTCACGGTCGAGAACATGGTACCAATTATGTTACAGAGTGCAGACTCATGGCGCGAAATAGAGTCCTATATCATCAAAGTGATGCAGGCGAAGGAGAACGACAGAAGGACGTTACAACAACGACGGAGAATTCCTGCGGCTCGGCTGGGCGCTCACGGAGGACGGAGGAGACCTTAAATGGAACTCCTCCCTCTTCCGCTAGCGCTTAGTTAAGGATTTCAGATCTGGAAGTAGGTAAGGAGACCTCTACTGGCGATGTAAGCTTGACGGCAGTTCCGCCAGGAGAGATATGTCTCAAAAAAGGGTGTGGTTTTTAGTGGGTCGACCAGAACAAGAGCGGTTACCCCCACATAACCTAGGAGTGCGGGCTCCAGGTATCTGACTTGGAAGTAGGCCTCCAAGGGTTAGCAGATTTTCCACTTCCCTCGTAAAAAAAAAAAAAAAAAAATCTAAGATTTTCCAAAAACTATTAAAAATAATTGATTTGTTTTGAAAAATTTTAATATAATCTTTGAAAAGAAGTAAGTACATTTTTTCGAAGAATTTATTTAAAATTTTATTTAAAATACTTGAAATTCTATGATGAATTTTTATTATTTAAAAAATTGTTGAATTTTTTGTAAAGGAATTTGGAAAAAAATTTAGTAAATAACAAAATCCTGCTTAATATGAAACGAGTAGATTTGCAAATTAGGTAAAGAGAAACATAAATTAAATTAAATTAAATTAAATAAATTAAATTAATAATAATTTATATATATATATATATATATTTAATTAATTAATTAATATATATTATATTAATTAAATTAATTAATTAATTAAATTATTTTAATTTAATTAAATTAAATTTAATTAAATTCTTAATTATATTGTCTTGAAGAAAGAAAGAAAGGTAGCCGTTACCTGCGCCGTTACCGTGACGATACCTTTTGAGTATCTATTACAAAGCAAAATATATATATAGACTTTTATCTACATTTTTCCTTGTTATAAAGGAAGAACGAAAATATTACCTGGGTTCTCGAAGTTAATTCTCATTTACAAAGGCTGTTGTTGAAAAGTTCGTAATCCTTTATAGGGTCTAATACAGGCCTAATATATATATATATATATACCTATGAGGCATTCCAAGCCAAACCAACGTTTGTCTCAAACATTTTTTATGTTTTAGTACTAGTTTCTTTTATGAAAATTCAAAAGAATAATTCAATTACTTTCAATAATCTAATTAAAATTATATAAAAATTATTGGAAACCTTGTACTGAATTTTTATTATTTGTATGAAAATGATTTATTTTTTATTAACAAAATATCGAAATTTTAAAAGATAGTAAATATATTTCAACTTGAAAATATTTTAAACAATTGATTTCTTTCGAAAATTTTTCTAGAATTATATTTCAATTAATTGAATTTTTGTGGAAATTCTATTATTCATTGGAAGTATTTGAATTTCAGCGAAAATTTCATTATTTGTAAAAAATAATTGAATTTGACAAAGATTTTCCTACATTTTCTTAATTAATTGAATTATATTAAAAAATTCTGCCTCTCAAAAGAATTTTATTAAAAATGTTGAGAATAATTATTCTTATTCTTATTTGAACTATTAGCGGATTTGAAGTAGTAAAATCGAAAAATTTAAAAAACTAAGAAAAAAACATCTTTTATTGACACAAAATAAAGAAAATATATCCAAATGGGAACTAATAAGAGAAAAATTAGCAAATAGTAGATTTTATTAAAGGAGTGCGAAGCCTGTCATTAGTAAACTCTAAATTGTCATTAATTAATTATAATTTCTTGTTTTCAATTTTTAATATAATTTAATATAATATTATTATTATATTATTATATAACATAAGCATACTATCAAAGTATTTCATGGAAAACAATATTTTTAATGTATAATTTTTCCGGATATTTTAAGTTCTTGACTACAACATTATCAAGGACTTGAATTTTTAAATTTTCTTTAGATTTGACTCTGGAACAACCAACATAAACTTGACCATGACCAAATGCAGAAATAGATAGAAATATTCCTACTTTATCAAAAGATTGTCCTTGAGATTTATTGATAGTCATTGCATAAGCAAGTCTGATTGGAAATTGTCTTCTAACCATTTTAAAAGGAAATATATGTTCTGAAGGAGATAAATCAACACGAGGAATAAAAACTATTTCACCTTTAGATTTTCCAGTAATTATTTCTGCAGCAAT
>JAVJHS010000538.1:0-24000 GCA_032873175.1 Leptopilina drosophilae | reverse complement strand
ATAAAATATGATTTCGATACTCTAAAACGCGCTTTTGAAGTCTGTTTTAAAGCGATATTTGCTTTGCACGCTGATTATGCCGTTGAAGCATACAATTCCTGGTTATTCGTGCAAGAAGGGCTTTTCGAAATTAAAACTGCATATGACAAAAAAACAGCTAACGTATTAACGATACTAGGAAATTTCAGAACTCTAATGCAATGTGAAAATTAAATTCCCAGAGTTTCTTTTAAAGTTTATTTAAAACGCGTGTTTGAATTTAAAAAATTTTTATGTGTTTAGTATTTTCAGTTACTATTAAAAATGGTTTTTTCGTGTTTTTTATGTCCCACTACGAAGTACGTAGATTTGGATAGTTTACTCAATCACTATGAAATCGTACATAAGTCTATTGATATATATAGGTGCACAGCACCAACTTGTTTGAGCTCATTTCAAAGTTTTCAAATGTTTAAAAATCATTTCAAAAATAAGAAAAATCACCCCAGTTCTTCTGTACCTCTAACAGGTCAATTTCATTCAACTTCTGGAAGTAGCATTCATCTGACTAATTACATGACCGACTCTCCTTCTTCTTCAAATGAAAAACCCTCGGAAAAATCAAAAGATCAAGAATCTACATTGAGTAGTACAAATCTTCGAGAAACAATTACAGATTCTGCACTTCGTTTTATTTCAAAATTGTATTCGTCTCCTACGATGAACCGTAATGGAGTTGAAGAAGTAATTAATGGTTTTAATTTTTTGTTAGAAGATATGCAAATCCAAGATGTTCGGAGTAAAGTTTTAGAAATTCTTCAAGGAAACAATGTACCTATCCAAGAAATTTTACAAGTTCAATCATATTTTGAAGCAATTACTAATCCCTTTCAAGGTTTGGAGACGGATTTTTTAAGATTAGAAGCATTGAAAGAATCAAACATGTACATCGAACCTAATGCATATGTTATTGGTTCACAATATGTAACCAAAAAAATAAAAGAAAATGTAGAATTAACAATAAATAATGTGACTGGTCAACATGTTCCTATGAAGGAAGTCTTAAAAAGGGTTTTAGAATTACCAGGAGCACTCGATTGTACTTTGGAAAACCTTAAAAATCTTCAAGAATCTCCTGAACCGTTCGTAAATATAGTTCAAGGAGAAATTTGGAAAGAAAAAATTAAACAATTTGAAAATAAAACCGTGTTACCTTTGTATGTATACTTTGACGATTTCGAACCTGACAATGCATTAGGTTCTCACGCAACTGAACACAAAATTGGCGCTGTCTATTATTCTATTGCCTGCTTTCCTCCAGAATGTCTTTCATCTATTCAAAATCTTTTTCTAAGTTTACTTTTTTTATCAGAAGATAAAATATTCACTAATGAAAAAGTTTTTAAACCTCTAATAGATGATTTAATTGACTTAGAAATAAATGGTATTGAAGTGAATGGTCAGCGAATTTATTTTTCTCTGTGTATGATTCTTGGTGATAATTTGGGGATGCACGAAATTTTAGGATTTATTAGAGGATTTGCAGCGAATTATCCTTGTCGAATTTGTAAAATTTATAAAAATGTTCTTCAAACTCAAACCGTGGCTGATAAGTCACTATTTCGTATTTCTCGAGACTACTTTGCTGATGTTCTTAAAAATAATCCGTCCGAAACTGGAATTGAAGAAATGTGTGTTTTCAACAGAATTCCTAGCTATGCGGATCCAACAAAAAATCCTCATGTTGATCTGATGCATGATATCTGTGGAGTCGGAGCTTATGATATGGGAGAAATTTTTCACTATATTGTCAAGACAAAGAATTACATTAATCTTTTGATTTTAAACGAGCGTATTCATAATTTCGATTATAGTTTAACAGAAACCGGTAACGTTATTCCACCCATAAGTGAGGATCATTTAAGACAAAAAAAATCAAGTGTTCTGCATCAGAGATGCTGACTTTAATAAGATATTTTTCTTTATTTGTCGGAGATTACATTCCAGAAAATGACCCTGTCTGGCTTTTCTTTTTGACATTTCGAGAAATTGTTGACATTGTCACAGCCCCCTATGTTGACAGACAGGTAACTGAATACTTGAGAACTTTGATTTCTGAGCATCACGAAATGTTCATCTCTTTGTTCAATTGTAAGCTAAAACCGAAGCACCATTATATGCTTCATTACCCAGATTTGATGCTAAAATTGGGCCCTCTGGTAAATTTTTGGTCCATGAGGTGGGAGTCGAAACACAGGCCCTGTAAACAAGGTGCACATGTAAATTCGAGAAAAAATTTGCCATTAACTTTAGCGATGCGTCATCAATTACAACAATATTTTCGATTTTATAGTAATGAACCATTTATTTCTGTTCCTGTTTGTGGGCCTCACCAATGTAGTTTTTCGGAACTTCGATCTCATCTGGGTTACTCAGAATTTTCCAGACATGTACCAACAGAATTAAAACAAGAAAATGTTATGACTGTACGATGGAGTGTCATAAAAGGAACAAAATACGAATTAAATATGGTTGTACATTTAGGATATAAAAAAGAACTACCTTTTTTTGGTTTAATAAATTATATTGTCCCTTCGAGCACTGGAGACATATTTTTCATTGTCTCATTGTTGAAAACCATTGGTTTTAATCAGCATTTTTATTCTTACGAAGTTTAAAATTCCCAAAAATGGAAATGTGTTAAACAAAATGATTTTTGTTCATATCAACCTCTGAAGCTAACATGCACACCACGAAATGCATTAACATTTGTAATACCTAGATTTAAATTGTAAAAACTGCGAAAGATTATTTTTTTATTTTTGATCACATCAACCTCTAACGTTGATATGATCACCAAGAGATGCTTTGAGATTTGCAGTACGTGGTTTTAAATTGTAAAAGGTGCCAAAGATTACATAATAAAATATATGTAAAATTATTTAAATTTTAAATAGATTTTAAATTTCAAAACACAATTCTATGTATTATAAAAATCCTTAGATTATAAAAAGTAATCACAATTTTTTAGTAGGAATAATAGAATAGATATAAATTAAAACAAAATTATTTTTATTATAATATGTAATAATAATGTGATTTATTATTATTTAAAATATATTTATTTCGTTATTTATTATTTCTAGAAATAATTTTATGGTTAAAAAAGAAACAATTTGTAAAGTATTTGGTTTATAATTTCATGTAATTAAAAATATATAAATAAATAATGTTAGTAAACGATATACCTATGTAACTTCTTTTTAATTTTTTACTAATATTTTTATAAATATTGGTAATATTAAGTATCGTTTTTTATTAAATAGAAAAATTATACCCTTCAGGAATTAAAATTCTTTAAAATCACTTTTTCAAATATTTATATCCTGTTTTGAATATTAAGTCTATAAAACGTTAAATTAATAGAGCTTATAAAAGTAGAAGAAATTTTTGTGAGATTTATATGATTAAAAAATATATAAAGTCTTGCCGAATTATTTATCTCACATTTCTTCTGATAATTTGTATAATATTCAGGTTATGTACAAAATACTATAGTAATATTAATATTTTACTCAGTACTTTTTTGCAGAAAATGGAAATAATTTTGAGGTTATGCATCTAAAAGTTAATTGGCTTATATATTTTGGCTAAGAAATGTATAAATTATTTATTTTTTTAAAATAATTTAAAACGATTAAAATTTATTTATACTAATGAAATAAAGAACATAAAATTTTATTTCATTTAATTTCAGAGTTAGATAATTGTATTTTTATTACTTTACACTTTACACTTTTTGATTAGATAATTCCTCTTGATTTAAGAATATCCTCTTATTTTAAGAGGAATACTCTTAAGTAGAGGACAATCCTCTTGAAACAAGAGGACATCTTTTTGCTCCATATACAAAAGGAAAATATGCATCAAAATCAGAGGATTCCTCTCAAAACAAGAATATTTTTTTTTCGGTGCAAAATGATGGAACCCGGTCCTGCCAGCAGGACGCTTTTCGCTTTGTTTAAAAGGCTACCAAGCCTAGGCAAATAAATTTAGAAACTTGATATTTACATTATTGGAAAGCTTATTTCACTACCTTTCCAACGATATATTTGTTTTTGTTCTTATCTGCTTCCATATTCATTTTATAAAGCAAATTTGAAGAGAGTTTTTATTCAATTGGCCGCAATTTTGCTGATTAACATTAAAAATGAAATTTTTTAAAATTAAACAAATAGGTTTCATTCTTTGAACGTTTCTGAAGAAAAAGAGACCAGACCGGCCAAAATATATTGATTTTTGTGGATTTTACATTAAATTTACGAAAAAATGTTTTTTTTTTACTTTTTTGAAACAGCAAGTTTGAGGGCTTTGAAAAATGGTTTAATATTATTATTTTAAAAAGTTAAATATATGGATTTTTTCGTCTTTTCGTCTACTTTAATCCCAAAAAGTTTCGGAAAAGAAAAATTGAATTCCCTTTTTTTAAAAGCCTTATTTTCGGAACATCCTTCCGGCAGGACGGGCACTTGGACGTTTTATCATTAAGGCTTGAAAAAAGTCATTTTAGTCGATTTCAAGAAGAAAGACGAATTTTTATGACAATAAATATTTTATTATTATTAACTATTTTTCATAACATATTAAACAACAAATTTTACTAATTTTTTAATTGAATAATATTTATTCATAAGAATATTTTCAAGAAATATAATTTAGAATATTTCCAAATTAAACTGAGAAAAATTTTCAAAATATTAATTCACTAAAAAATATTTTCAAAAATTTTTTTAAATATATTATTCTGATTCTGAAATTATTTTTTCATCTCTGATATAGAAAAATTGTTCGAATTATGACAAAAGATTTTTTCTATTTACAGTAATTATTGAATTAAAAATGTTTGTATTTTTAAATATTTTTTTCTGCCTAAAAAAAGACAATTTAAAATAAAGGTGTGTAAAAAACACATCTATACAGTGTATAGGAGCTCCTGTACACTTTAAATTTTACATTTAATAGGAAAAATTTTAACAAAAATATTTTTATTTCGCTAATTTCATTCCTTAAAAATTATTCCTACAAAGGATTATAATTTTCAAAAATTAGTCGGCAGCGATTTTGGTCGAAATATAATGGAATAACTACTAAAATGTTCTTTTCTTAAAGATGTCGAGAAAGTTAAAAAAAATAATTTTTTATAAATGAAATAAACATAAAAAAATGTTGATAAGTAAAATAAACAAAACAAAAAGAACAAGAACAAGAAGATGAACTGCAAAAATATATATGACATTATTTTTGGGGTTATGTTTGATGGAAAAGGTCAAAAACAAATGTGTGAGTACAAGTTTATTATACAAAACCTATATTATAGGTAAGTACTTACCATTTTAAAGATTGTTATTTCTCAGGCACTAAATATGGCACACAGAAAAAACTGAAAACAGATAAAACTGTTTTTTGCGTATAATATTATGCACTATAGTAGACGCCAAAACCAAAATTTCAATGGAATCCCTTGATTTTATCTCTCTCTCTCTCTCATTCTTTCCTTGCTACAACGGTCTCTGTGGCAGAATAGAGAAACGTAAGGGGACTTATTCTGGTAAATTTGTTCGGCATCGGAAGCAGGAACAAGTCGTAAGATTTGAATTTTACGTGCAATACTAAACAGCGCAACCACGGTTGTTGTATTTGTCGCATGCGCATGTCACAGACACTGGTACCTACACGTCCACACCGTCAAACGTTATTGTCGTTCTTACCAACCGCTTCAATTAAATGATTCCTGTTTAGCAGAGGTTTTTTGCATTTCCAGAAAACTCGATCGGCGCCCAATCTTTCGGCGCGCGTTAGAATTCGTGAGAATTTGAATGTCTTGTCTTCCGCCCCCTGTAAACGTACCTTCTTTTCTATTGGCTATTCTATTTGTAGTAGTAATAAACAGCATAGCAAACGTCACATTCGACGTACGCGCATGTTGCACACACTGTCACGTTCACACCGTCACACGTTTATAACTATTATTTTCAACGAGCCAGAGCCACATGGTCGAATGTATACCGGCGAGAGTGTTAATATTTATACCTATTATTTGTCAGCAGTTTCTGTGTTTTTTTAAAGTGATTAAAATTTCAAAATGTCAGAAAATACGCACGCGTTAGTACAATATTATTCCGACAAAACCACGGATTTAATCGAGATTTCTCAATTGTTTAACAATCAGAATGTAGCGAAAGGGAGGAAGGGGAGAGTGAAGTGGCACAATGATAATACCAACAAAACAACACTCCACGAGGCATTTATTCATTTTTTAGGAAGTAAGTATTTTATTACTTAATGTCAAATTAAAGAGATAAGTATTACAATATTTGTTCTTTCCTCCTTAAATTTAAAAGTAGAAAAGTTTACCTTGTTTATAAAATTAAACAACAGTAAATTTTGTTTGTGAAGTATAAACTGTGATGACATTTACTGAAATAAATGTTTTGATTTATGAAAATTGTAAATATTATAAAGGATAAATATTTAGTATATGAAATTCTTATAGTAGAATAGAAATATAGTAGCATAGAAAGTCAAATTAAGAAATGTAAACATTATAAATTAAACAATTCATCCTAAATTGTCACAATTTCTGTAACGCATTAGTGGAAAATAAGAAATTTAATTTTTAGTTGTAAATTTTTTTTTAATTTTCGTATTATCAATATATTAGTTTCCAAACTGGTTAAATCAAAACATTCACCAATTTTTCTTTTACATCACAAAATAATTAAAGTTTTTAACTTTGTCATGTAAAAATATTTGTTTGGTAACTTCTTATTATTAACGAAAAAATTCCTGGATTTCGTGACTAATAGTCAATAATTTTCTTTATCAGATGAATAGTGTATTACAGAATATTGAAAAAAAAATTTTCAATAATCTATATATTTAACTGTTTAAAAAATCTATTTACATTTTCAAATTTCATAGGGGGTCGTCCATATACCACGAGGACATTTTTTAGACACTTTTTGACCACTCCTCCCCCCCTCGTGGACAATCGTGGTTTTTTCACGAACCACACCCTTTATTGTCCACTTGGACAATCGGGTTTTTTTATTTTAAAATAGTGAATAATAAAAAGATATTTAATAAGAAATACAATTAAAAATTTTTTTTATAACAAACTTCTTTAAAATTCAACAAATATTAAATAATCTTAAACTATTATTAAATAGATAAATGTGTAAGAATTTCTGAAACGTGCCACCAAAATTCAAAAAATTTATTTATCATAAAAATGTTGGTTTTCCTACAGTCTTTTACATAAAAAACACTACATCAAAGGATTTGACAAAAAAATTGTTGTTATTGTTGTAAACAATTAAAGTTTTATTTTAAAAAATTAATTTCGAAGAAAGTTGTTAAGCGATTTTAATGATTCAAGTGGCATTCTTTTTAATTTGAGGCAAAGTTTTGAATAAAATTTTTTTCGTAAAAAAATATTCTGAACTACAGAAATATCTCAATATCAAAATCCAGCACTACAAGAGATTAACAATGTTTAAATTAGCCATGCCATTTTTTCTCAATGGGATTTTACTCAGTGATAATTAGAGAATAAGTACTATTTTTTTCATTTTAAAATTCGATTGCGAACATGGTTTTTAGCTAATTTGTTATATATAAATAGTTTGTTTATTTATTACTCGGACAAAAATAGTAAGCTACTTCAGCTAATTTTTAGCTACCTCAGCTAACCTTAATTGCTATTATATGGATAGCAATTATTGTTAGCTAATGCAGCTAATATTTAGCTAAAATAGGAAATTTGTTTTGTTAAAACAGCTAATTATTTGCTGTAATAGATAAAAATTCGCTATCCATATAATAGCAAACTCATTTTTCTCCGTGTAAACTTCAATATTTTTTTACGAAAAAAATTTTATTTAAAACTTTGGCTCAAATTTAAAAGAATGCCGCTTGAATCATTAAAATCGGTTAATAACTTTCGTATTATTTTGTATTTCTATTTATTTTAATAACTTTCGAAATTAATTTTTTAAAATAAAACTTTAATTGTTTATAACAATAACAAAAAATTTTTTTTGTCAAATCCTTTGTTGTATTTTTTTTAAGTACTAGCGCCTCCGTCGACCGCTTCGCGGTCGACTACGTTGCTTCCATTTTCCATTCAACACGTAATTTTCCTATAAACATTTAAACATGTAATTTTGCATATCTACGTTATTCTTCCCCTTGTATAAATTTAATCTTTTCAATTTAATACACACTAAAAACTAAATTTTCAAGTACATGAATATGTTTTAAATGATAATTTCATCGAGTTGTTTCGCTATTTTCGTTTAACACGTGAATTATCTATGAAAGTTTTTTATCGTAAGTAACTACTCCACATTTACTTCTGTAAATTAATTTCTTTTTCTCTCTGAAGATTAAGCAAATAAATCATTAATGAAGCTTTAAAAAGTCAGATTAACTTCAACTTTTATTCAAATTTTATTATATATTCAATGTCGATATATGAAGAAGATCAGGGTGGCCACTTTTTTTTAGAAAATTGAATTCCCGGTTTTTTCCCAGTTTTCCCGGCCAAATTTTATTTATTTTTTGGTCATTATAAATAGATTGAAACAATATCTATTTAACATAAAAATTTATTTTCTTTTAAAACCAGTCATTTAATAATATTTAATAAATTAGTTTTATAATAAAAGGAAACTTTTCAGTTTCAAAACGTTTTACATTTATAGACAAAACGAAAAGTTTAAATAAATAACAAAAGATTTCTTTTATTTTTCAAAGAAAATCCTTTTATTTTATGCAAGACAATTGAGGCACCCAATTCAAGAACCGGTCGGACGCTTGGACGACACGCGCTAGTACCAGTCAGGTAGCAGTGAGTGGCCCAGAGGAGCTCAATGCTCACTGACTGGCAGTTGCGCGTGTCGTCCGAGCGTCCGACCTGTTCTTGAATTGGGTGCCTCAATTTGTTTTATCCAAAAAATTATAAAAAAATTTTAAGTATTAATAACAAACGAAACAAATAATCTTAAATTATTCTGTATTATACATATTACAAATTTAAACTTATCAATATTGAGCTCGTTTAGAGATAACTTTTTTTTGACATTTTTCCGAACCGATAATAATATAAAAGTTGTAAAAGAATAAGAAATTTTTACTATTTTACGAATTTCTTTTTTTTTAAATGAACTAAAATTTTTCATAATGAACTTTAAGATTGATTCTTTAAAACTGAAATAAGCGTATGAAAAACGGGAATGGAAAATAATAGGGCCAAAATAAGTGAAATCGGCCACTTAAAAAAATGTTGTCTCCAATTTTCAAGTAATTTATGATTTTCGGTATATATACGAGTACATTTTTACCCCCTACAATATTTTTCAACAAAAAATTTTATTTTGAAAGTAAACACGTGTTAAAGTTTTGGGTCATTTTATTTTCGTTTTCTTACTACTCTAAAACGAATAAAGATAATTAGGGGAGAGCGGGGTTGAACGTGCCGGGGGTAAAAAGTTCCGTTTAATTATATCTTAAAAACAAAAAAGATTTTAATACAATTCAAATAAGGAAAGCGTAAACAATAGCCTAAACAATACTTCCCTCATTTGAATTTCATTAAAATCTTTTTTTGTTTTTGAGATATAATTAAACGGAACTTTTTACCCCCGGCACGTTCAACCCCGCTCTCCCCTAAGTAAACTTTTTTTAAAAATGAAGCCTAAAGTCTATATTTTGAAGATAAAATAAAGCGATTACTAAAAAATAAGAGCAATTCCAAGCCAAGTGATCATGAGGATTTTGGATGATTTTAGCAATTTTAAAAATATTTTGTGAATTTGTTCCTTTATATGCATAGAATAAGAATGTATAAAAATTTTTTCAAAATTTTCAAAATTTTTTGAGTTATGTCTTTTTCAAAATTTTGATCGTTTTTTAAAAAAAGGCACGTAACTTTTTTTCTTGTTGACCGATTAAGACAAACTTTTTTGGAAAATATTCATAATAAGAAGTACTTTAATGAAAAAAATTAAAGAAAAAAAAAAATTTTTTTTGCCCAAAAAAAATTTCAAAAAAATTTTTTAATTAAAATTAAAAAAAAAAATATACCTTCGATTTCAAATTTTTTTTTTTTGTAAATATTGTCAATAAAGTAAAGAATACTACCTATAAATTTAATTATGGGACAACAATAACTTTTGGAGAAAAAAAATAAAATGTCCAGCGCGACGTACCGGGACGTGTGCAGTATTTGCTTATAGCGGGCGCAAGTTTTGTTTTACATCTTTTAAGAGGTCATATTTTCTTGCTAAAATGATTTTTCTTTTTTTCTAAATTTTATAATTAAATTAAAATAAAAAATTGATCTCTCGAGCGCTATTTTTGAACTTTTGTTTAAAAAATTTTTTAAATAATAAGTATTAAAATAATCATAAAACATATTTTTTTGGCTTTATTGATTAAGAAAATTAATCAAAAATCTTATTAAAATAGTATTGGATTGATAAAGAAATAGAGAATTATTTAGTTAAATATGATTTAAACAATTAAAAGTAATTATTATCATCATGAAGTGTACTTAGAGCTAGAAATTTATAGTTTTTGCTATATTTTGCATTAAAATTGTATTTTGAACATTGAAGTATAAAAGAAAAACTAAAAATTTATTAGTTAAACATTATTTACACAATTTATTTTAGTTTTTTAAATTTACTGCAATTAAAACAAGAAATTCTTAGTTTTTTCTGCAGTAAATTTTACTTACTGCATTAATGCAGTAGATTTACTTGCTTCATTGCAATTGTGAAAAAAATCAATTGCAATCCCTATTTTTTAATCAAATCTACTGCATTATAATGCAGTAGATTTACTTACTGCATTAATGCAGTAGATTTACTTGCTTCATTGCAATTGTGAAAAAAATCAATTGCAATCCCTATTTTTTAATCAAATCTACTGCATTATAATGCAGTAGATTTACTTACTGCATTAATGCAGTAGATTTACTTGCTTCATTAATGCAGTAGATTTGATTAAAAAATAGGGATTGCAATTGATTTTTTCACAATTAAGAAAAAACTAAGAATTTCTTGTTTTAATTGCAGTAAATTAAAAAAACTAAAATAAATTGTGTAAATAATGTTTAACTAATAAATTTTTTAGTTTTTTCTTTTATACTTTCAATGTTCAAAATACAATTTAATGCAAAATATAGCAAAAACTATAAATTTCTAGCTCTAAGTACACTTCATGATGATAATAATTACTTTTAATTGTTTAAATCATATTTAACTAAATAATTCTCTATTTCTTTATCAATCCAATACTATTTTAATAAGATTTTTGATTAATTTTCTTAATCAATAAAGCCAAAAAAAATATGTTTTATGATTATTTTAATACTTATTATTTAAAAAATTTTTTAAACAAAAATTCAAAAATAGCGCTCGAGAGATCAATTTTTTATTTTAATTTAATTACAAAATTTAGAAAAATCATTTTAGCAAGAAAATATGACCTCTTAAAAGATTTAAAACAAAACTTGCGCCGCTATAAGCAAATACTGCACACGTCCCGGTACGTCGCGCTGGACATTTTATTTTTTTTCTCCAAAAGTTATTGTTGTCCCATAATTAAATTTATAGGTAGTATTCTTTACTTTATTGACAATATTTACAAAAAAAAAAATTTGAAATCGAAGGTATATTTTTTTTTTTAATTTTAATTAAAAAATTTTTTTGAAATTTTTTTTGGGCAAAAAAAATTTTTTTTTTTCTTTAATTTTTTTCATTAAAGTACTTCTTATTATGAATATTTTCCAAAAAAGTTTGTCTTAATCGGTCAACAAGAAAAAAAGTTACGTGCCTTTTTTTAAAAAACGATCAAAATTTTGAAAAAGACATAACTCAAAAAATTTTGAAAATTTTGAAAAAATTTTTATACATTCTTATTCTATGCATATAAAGGAACAAATTCACAAAATATTTTTAAAATTGCTAAAATCATCCAAAATCCTCATGATCACTTGGCTTGGAATTGCTCATAAATTTTTTTAATTGTTAGTAACAATTTTTTTAAACAATTGCAAATTGAAGATTGTTCTCAATGTTTTTGAAAAATTAATTTAAAAAAAAGAAAAATGAGTAACCTTCAATTTTTTTTAGAAATTGTTTAAAGTTTTCTGTCAAAATGCAGGCGAAAATAGAATCCTGTTCCTGGAAACAGATAAAATTGGAAACGGATAAATAAGATCTTCTTTTGTTTTGTTAGAAACATCACTCTTTCAAGCGGATTTTTAAGATCAAGAGTATTTTTGCCTGCATTTTGAGAGAAAACTTTACACAATTTCTATAAAATTGAAGGTTAGTCATTTTTCTTATTTTTAAATTAATCTTTGGAATTTTTTTAATTTTTTTTTAAATTTTTCAAAAACATTGAGAATAATCTTCAATTTGCAATTGTTTAAAAGAATTGTTACTAACAATTAAAAAAATTTATTTTTTAGTAATCGCTTCATTTTATCTTCAAAATATAGATTTTAGGCTTCATTTTAAAAAAAAGTTTACTTAATTATCTTTATTCGTTTTAGAGTAGTAAGAAAACGAAAATAAAATGACACAAAACTTTAACACGTGATTACTTCCAAAATAAAATCTTTTTTTGAAAAATATTGTAGGGTGTAAAAAAGTACTTGTATATCTACCGAAAGTTATAAATTACTTGAAAATTGGAGACAAAATTTTTCAAGTGGCCGGTTTCACTTATTTTGTCCCAAATAGAAATTATGAGAAAAATCCTGTGGAATAAACATTAAAAGAAAAATCCGCTTAAAATAAAAGGATTTCGTTAAATTTAAATAACTCAGGGTGTCTAACAAAGATTGAGAAGAAAATTCCCTGACTATTCCCTGACTTTTTCCCTGAATTTTAATCTCTTTTAACAAATTTTATTTCTGCTTTCTTGGGCCAAAAAATATGGCAACTGTCATATTTAACAATAAATTTTTATCTAATGATTGAAACAAACCATAAAAAAAAATTTCTAAGTTTTATTAGATTAAAAAAATATTTTATTCATAAGAAATTTTAATGTTTGTATACATTTTTAGAAATTTTCCTGACTTTTAATGAAATTCTCTGAAATTCCCTGACTTTTCCATGACTTTTCCCTGACCAAAAAAATTCTGACTTCCCTGACCGTTAGACACCCTGTAACTATGTTATTTTCTCAGTAATCCCTCTTCCTCACTAACTAAAGTCTGTTAATTTATGTATTCTCTAATATACCTACTTATGTACAATATACTTCTCGAGTAATAATTGAAAAAATATTTTTTTTGGGTCAATTTAAAAATAAAATTAAAAATTAAAAATAAATTTCCGGTTTAGTATCAAATTTCCCGGTCATTTCCCGGTCAAGTGGCCACCTTGAAGATATGATTATTAAATTTTGAAGGTAATTACAAAAGATAAGTTATTCATTTTTAATTGAATAAATATATCATTTAATTTTATCAATTTTCAAAAGAAAAAAAACTTATTTTTTTTTAATTATCTAACATTTAAACAATATATAACCAGCAATACTACACAACCTACACAACATATTCTTCAACACATGATTTTTTTATTGTAAAATTATTAATTAAATAATTGGAAACTTTTCTACGTTCTTTTACGTTTAATAGTATTTTGTTTTTTTTAATTTTATTTGTAACAAATTAATATTCTTTGATTAGACCTTGGTGAGTTTTTTAGCAACATTTTTTGTTTCTTATTATTTAGCTTTTTTCACAATGTTAAACAAAATTTATCAATTGCATAGAAACACTCTAAGGATACTACTCAACTTGTACCAAAACATCAGTTTTTTTCTAAAAATTTTTGAATGTGAATAATCATTTGACCAAAGCTTTTGTCTATTTGTCAATCAATTCAATTATACTTTCCATATTGAAGTGATGAATCTTTTACATTCTATCATAATTTCATTTTGGATAAAAGGATCAAGTTTTCAATTGTATTCCATTTAAATGTTATTAATTTAGACATGGCACAGGCATTAATTTTATTACTGTTTTTCGACAATATTTTGTACACTTTTTAAACAATAATAAGTCAATGTCCTTCGTGTTTCTTCAGACTCTTCTTGTTAGTTCTTGTTTTCAAAATTACATTTACATAAAAGATCAAACCGAAATATCACTAAATATTAGTATAAAGCACAAATAAATTCTCCTGAATGAACACAACCTCAATTTTCTTTATGTAATACATTTACGATACTGCGACTTGCAAAAACGTTTTTTTTCCTGTGGCACAAATTTCTCGCTTATTTAATTAAATTTTTAACTTTTCACAATTCCACAAAAAACATTTATTTACTTCGCCCATTTGTTTTTAAATCAAATGTGATTTTTCGCGAAATCAAAAATTAAGCGCTAGACGACCTTGCAATGGTGCTGCTATCTGAGATTAGCTTTACTTGCTTTTCATATAATGATTCCCCATTATTTAAATTTCACGTCAAATAAAATTTAGTATTGTAAGATTAATAAAACAATAAAAATCGCTAATAATTTGCTTAAAACAATAGTTTTCCTTGTGAGTCATGGTGCAATAAATTTTTCAGGGTTGTTTATTGCAAAAAAGAAAATTTTCATTATTTTGGCCGATCTACCACTGATATTTCATTCATTAAGAAATATTAAACTTTAAAATTCTATTAGGGCTGTAACTTATAGTTTGTCAAAAGAATTTTCAAAAATAATAAAATACAAATTGTGCGCTACGCGAAGAATTACTCATTAACAAAAAGAAAAAATAAATTAGCTATTTTGAGCTAATTATGAAAACATTGAAAATAAATAATACTTTTTGTACTGAGAATTAATTATTCTCAGTACAAAAAGTATTCTTTATTTTCAATGTTTTCATAGTTGTCAAAATATTTCCAATAAACTCAAACTTTAAAATTCTAAGTCAAATAACTTGGAATTTAAAGTTTGAGTTAATTGAAAATATTTTAACAACTAAATGAAAGCATAGAAAATAAAAAATACTTTTTGTGCTTAGAAAATGTACGAATAGGTATAATTATAAAAAAGGCATTATATACAGTTCTTAAATGTAAATGCTTCTTTTATTTTTCACACATAATGAATATTTTAAATTTGCATTAACTTCACTTTTTCCAAGAGTCTATTCTGTTATTTTTTTCTTATTTTGCTAAATTTTGTATAAAATTATGATTTTGTTGTGGTAAAAAAATGTAAAAACAACGAATTTCATTTTCTAAAATAAATTTTGAAACAAAATGTTTGTGGCAAAATTCAAAAATTATATTTGTTCAGAAATAATAAAACATTAAAATATCACTTCGGACGAAAACTGGTTTTTAAACAATAATGAAAAAACTGTTACTGTATGTTTTTTTAAAATTTTTACTCATTCTTCAGCAAATAAATGTTTATTTATTATTTATACATATAATATATATGGTTATTTTGTTGTATTTTTAGTCTGTCACAACAAAAATAGAAATTTGTTTCGTTCCGATTAAGTAACTAAGTTAGTGAGGTTAGGAACAATTGTTTACAAAGTGCATACCTTATACATTTAGCACTAACCAAAAATACTACAACATAACACATTCAACACATTATTTTTCTATTGTAGACGCAGCCTAAAAATAAAAAATTAAAAAACATTTAATATACTTTTATTTATATTATTATAATAAAAAACAATTATTTGCCGAAAATAAAATAAGATTCCAAAAGAAAACAAACAGTGGCCATCTTTCTAACTTGGTTTCACGCGTGCGTAAGAGCAATGTCCATTTTTCGAGTTTCACGTGTTCGAGTTACGTTTTCGAGTTCGATTTCCTTTCATTCGAGTTCTATGCTTTCTGTTTTTTTAGAAAGGATATTATTAAAATAATTATTATTATTAGAATAATCAAATAATATAATATCCTCCTTTCTAAAAAACAGAATTATAATTGTACTTTTTAAAAACGCGCGCCATATCGTCCATCTTTTCTATCTTGGCCAATCAAGTGTTCACGTCATTTCACACGTGCGGTAAGAGCAATGTCCATTTTTCGAGTTTTCGAGTTTCACGTGTTCGAGTTACGTTTTCGAGTTCGATTTTCTTTCATTCGAGTTCTATGCTTTCTGTTTTTTTAGAAAGGAAAAGACTAGAAGAAACCCAACATTTTGACGAAAAATAAAATTTTTGAATTTTGGTGGCTTCAGAAATTCTTACTCAAATACTATTTTTAGTATTATAGAGAGGATTTTGGCAGCAATATATCTTCAATTATTATATTATTAGAAATACTTAATCTTTTTGGTAACAAATCTTAAATTTTCTAAACTCCATACACAGAAAAAACTTGGACTCATTTTTGTTGCAACTCAAAATGAGTCCATGTTAAATGATATAGAGCGTGGCGCCATCAGTTTTGTATTTCTAATTGCCAAATTTGCATATATTTATATTTGTGCATTTACGATAAAGATTTTGTAACATAATTTAAAAAAGAATTTGGCGTTTTTTTGACAGTTAAATAAATTGCGGATTACAAATATTGTCTGATCACAATCTAATAATAAAATTGAATAAAAAGAAAAAAAAAGATATAAAATTAAACTTTTGTGTCAACGTGGACATTTGTATTGACCCCCCCCCTCCCCCTCGTGGAAAGTCGTTGATTTTTGACGAACCCCCCTCCCCTCTAAACTGTCCACGTGGTATATGGACGACCCCTAGCGATGTTACGAAAAAAATTATTTAATTAAAATTGTAATTCAGTGCTGTCAAATTTACTCGAATAGCCATTTTCTTAATACTTCAAGTTGAACTCCTTTTTAAGTATTAATGGAACCTCACACCCTGTATTGCTTCTACTTAATTCTTACATTTACAAATGTTTTCGAAATTATATATTAGATAATAAATATAATTAAAAACATTCTTGTTTTGAGAGACAATTTTGAATAGTAAATTCTTAAAAAAAATGATTTGCACGGGCAGCTTAATTATTTATTTAAATATATCAAACTTGTCAGGCCCGCTCTGAAACTTTTTGCAAAATCTTCTTAGCTTCGAGGTATATTTTCATACAAAAAATAAAAGATTTACCCTACCCAAAGTTAAAAAAAATTAATTTGTTTATTTTTTTAATAAAAAATGAAAAAAAATTTTTTTTATTGTCATTATTTAAGGTATTTGTCGCGTAACTGGTCAGTCTCAAAAGTTTTTTTTAGAGGACTGTACTTATGAAACGATTTTGAATGCGAGTTTCTTAAGGGTAAGTCCAAGTTGTGAAATGTAAACAAAGCAAAATGTAAACAAACGAAGCACTGAAATTACATTTCGGAAACAGCCTTTTCTCCCACAAAAATTAATATTGGACCGGTTTTTTTATAAAAATGATAAATTAGTGTGTCAAAGTTTCCAATGAAATCAAATTTCACTATAAGCAATTAACAGTAATTACAAAAATAACTAATTCAAATGACCTGTGAAATAGCATTTTTGACGCGTCGCGAAAAATAATCTGTTTGAGTATATCAACCGCACCGACGATGGAGAAGTCTCATATCAGCGATTGGACCTTCAACATGTGGAAAGGGAAATTTTTCCCTTTCCTCCATGAAATTACAAGCAGAAAGGGTAAAAACTTCTTCATCGTCCGTGCGGTTGATATAGTCAAACAGTTTATTTTTCGCGACGTGCCAAAAATGCTATTTTCAGGTCATTTTAATTCGTTATTTTAGTAATTGCTTTTTATTCCTCCTGGTCAAAAATTATTTTATTAGAAACTTTGACACTCTAATGAATCATTTCCTTTATGAAAATGAAAAAATGTTAATTTTTGTGAGAGAAAAGGCTGTACGAAAAATGTGATTTTAATGCATTCTTAGTACGGTCTGGGCATGCGAAAAGAGAAGCAGAGTCTCAGGTCGCAAAAATTAAAGTGTTTGAGTATATCAACCGCACGTACGATGAAGAAGTTTTTACCCTTTCTCCTTGTAATTTCAAGGAGGAAAGGGAAAAATTTCCCCTTCCACATGTTGAAGGTCCAATCGCTGATATGAGACTTCTTCATCGTCAGTGCGGTTGATATACTCAAACAGATTATTTTTCGCGACGCGTCAAAAATGCTATTTCACAGGTCATTTGAATTAGTTATTTTTGTAATTACTGTTAATTGCTTATAGTGAAATTTGATTTCATTGGAAACTTTGACACACTAATTTATCATTTTTATAAAAAAACCGGTCCAATATTAATTTTTGTGGGAGAAAAGGCTGTTTCCGAAATGTAATTTCAGTGCTTCGTTTGTTTACATTTCACAACTTGGACTTACCCTTAAAAACTTTTGCGCACGTACAGTCTCACGAGTTTCACACACGAAAGTTTTCAATGTATAATCATAACCTCAATCATGGAAAACGATCGTGGCAACGTAGCAAGTTTGGAACATGTCCATCTTTAAAATTTCACGCCGAAATTAGCAGACGAGTCGTAGTATTTAACCAGCATTGTTGTCACGTTTACGAATTCGCCTCTCCTTTAAAACAAATGTTTTAATAATTTTTTAAGTTTGACATTAAATATCTTTTAAATGAAACGGTCAAAAATTTTTATATTTTTTATAAAAGTTCATTTTAATTCAATAAATAACACTTTAGTTTTTCTTCAAAATCTGTCGATTAGTATAAGTGCAAAAATTAAACATCTGTAATAAATTCATGCTTTCCCTATACCGCACATGTTAAAGATCGAAACTTTGATTTCAATTTTTGAGACTTACAGACGGTTTTTCATGTACATGAAGATACGAACGTTCAATGAACGGTCCCAGTAAAGACGCTCGCACACCTCTACATGCATGCCCATGCATGCATAGTTGCCATGGTAACACATGAGAGTAAATAAGTCAGAAAATTCAAATTACATGTTTTTTCTCTCTTACTCTAATGCAGACAGTAGAGGTGTGCGAGCGCCTTAAGCTACGGTGGCAAGAGGAGAGAGACCCTTCCCCCACCATGCCTGCTGTTCGCTCATGCCACTACCACTCTACGCAAGGCATAGGCTCAAAGAGCGGATAGAGGGGAAAGCAGGCAGAAGCAGCACTTGCATGGTGGGGGGACAATTCTCTACTCCTTCAGCTCCCGAAGCCCAAAACTAGTTTTGAACGGTGAAAAATTCTATTTTTACAAACTTCAAAGCTCAAAAACTCATCTAGCTTCAGGTTTTATTTAAAAATAATGTATAAACAATTTGTTTATATTGATACAAAGAATATAAAAAAAATAATCAGAAGCTTCGCGACGGTCTAGAAATTTTGACTTTTTTGAAAAACGGGTTTTGAACGGTGAAAAATTCTATTCTTTCAAATTTCAAACCTAAAAAGTTATCGAGCTCCAGGTTTTAGGTCAAAATTATGTATTAACAATTTGTTTATATTAATACAAAGAATTTTAAAAAAATAATCAGAAGCTTCGCGACGGTCTATAAATTTTGACTTTTTTGAAAAAACGGGTTTTGAACGGTGAAAAATTCTATTTTTTTAAATTTCAAACCTAAAAAAGTAATCGAGCTCCAGGTTTTAGGTCAAAATTATGTATTAACAATTTGTTTATATTGATACAAAGAATTAAAAAAAATAATCAGAAGCTTCGCGACGGTCTACAAATTTTGACTATTTCGAAAAAACGAGTTTTGAACGGTGAAAAATTAAAATTTCAAACCTAAAAAAGTCATCGAGCTCCAGGTTTTATTTAAAAAAAATGTATTAACAATTTCAACGCCTCCTGTTCATATAATGCTTATTGAAAAACGAATGCAAGATGATTCTCATTCACTTTTTCGTGCAAGACAATGCTTGTTCGATTTTCCGTGCAATAAAATGCTTATTCAAAATTATATGCGAAAATGTACATTCTGAAATAAGCTTATTCTATGAATTTTATAAAATTTTCAATTTAGTATAATTTATAATTCCAATTGCTTAAAAAATATTTCTTAATACGTGTTTAAAGTTTCTTATATCAATAGACACGTACTTAGATTCTCAGATATTTAATTGCAATTTAATATTAATAGGAAGATTTAAGGTTACATTTATTGTTCTGTCAGTGGCAATTGTTTTGCACACAATTTTGAATAAGCATTTTATTGCACGGAAAATCGAATAAGCTTTGTCTTGCACCAAAAAGTGAGTAAGATTCATCTTGCATTCGTTTTTCAATAAGCATTATATAAACGGGAGGCGTCGATTTGTTTATATTAATGACAAAAATATAAAAAAATTGTCAAAACCTCCGTGAAGGAAAAACTTTTAACTTGTACATAAAAACGGAAGGAAAAAAAATTGTAAGTTCTTTCGGCCTGTTCGGCAAAAACATAAGGCATTAAATTTATGTCACAAGCAATGGATATATCATTGAAATCCGAAGGGATTACGAGTTTTGCCGAACGCATCCGAAGCAGGTCTTTTATACTTTAACGTAGCTTTCTCTCTACCCAATCTGGTTTTTGTGTCTATTGGGTTCTAGTTCAGGTGCATTCGGTAAAGTTCGGTTCACTTTGAGAGTTAAAACCTGGTGAGTTGGGATTAATGAAATTGGAGTTTCTAAGTTTCATTGAAAACGTAATTTTTTTATACACCGAATTACTTACGATTTTCTTATGTATAGAGTTACTATTTCACTTCCATGTAACAATTTTTTTGGATAGTTAAAAATATGAGCTTTATTAAATCCTAATAATTAACTGTTTATATTTACCTCCAACTTTTTCAATTTCCTAAAATTTGTAGGTAAATAGAAACATTACATTGAGAAAACATTATACACGTTTTAAGTAAAAAAATAATGTTATGTGATTTTGTTTAATTGAAATTAGTTTGTAAGCTTAATTCTAATATATAGAAAATATTTACTGCTTTGATTTAAATGTAATGTTTGTTTGAATAATTACGTTTAATTCAAACATATTTTCTGTTTTGGTTTAAACAAAAAATATGTTTAAAAATGTTGCTTTATTCAAAGTTAAATTTGATGATAAATAATTTAAAATCATCAACAAAAAATGTGTTTGAATTAAATATAATATTTCTATAAATGAACCAAAAAATATGTTTGAATTAAACTTAAATAAGTTTGACTGTATAGCAAATATATTTTAAGTTTGATTTAAACAAAAATCGTTTTCTCAGTGTAATTATTTCAGTTAAATAAAAAATTTTAAAAATAAATAAATATGGCCTTAAGCCTTGAACCTTAGATCACCCCGAGAAGATTCTAAGCATTATTATTTTTTATAATATAAATGTCAAAATTGTCTCTGTCAAAATGCAACTCTACATTGAGAGACAAGACGAGAGAATGGGAGAGAGAACAGAACTAAACAAACTTATTTTGTGTAATGTGTTTTTATTTTTAGCGTTCTTTAATTTTTAAGTTATTTAATGCTTTATTATTTATTAATTTGAATTATTTTATAACTAACGCATTTTTAATCGCTAATGCCAGTCGGGTAACTGTGTGTGCCTCTGGGCCTATCACTATTACCCGACTGGCATTAGCGCGTGCATTCAAACGTCGGGTTAGTTATAGAATTAGAATGCACAATTTGCAAATGGGAAAATGCTTAGAACCTGTTCGGAGTGATCTAAGGTTCAAGGCTTAAGACTATATTTATTTTTAAAATTATTTATTTAATTGAAATAAACTACTGTTTCTATTTACCTACAAATTTTAGCAAATTGAAAAACTTGGAGGTAAACATAAACAGTTGATTATTGCGATTTAATAAAACCCATATTTTTTGCGACGTTAAAGTATACAAGACCTACTTCGGATGCGTTCGGCAAGACTCGTTATCCCTTTGGATAGTATGATTACAGGTAAGCTTTGCGCAGCTTGGGCCCACGTCAGCATAAGCTAACGTCAACAGATGCTGGGAACTACTACGGTAGTCACAGGGCGCATGATTGTTCCCCAAATGTCAATTTCCTAATTTTTAAAACATCGAAATTCTTATCATCGAAACTTCATTTCGCATAATTTTCAGATTTCGAAATTTCATTCAATATACTTTTTAATTTATCGAATTAATCTTTATCCTAATGTTTAAGTAGTCGAATTGTTTTTTAATGTAATTTTTAATTTATCGAAAAAATCTTTGACATAAATTTTGTTTTTCCGAATGACTATTTTTTATAATTAGTAATCCTCCGAATTGCTATTTTAAATAATTTTCAAACCTTCGAAATATTATGTTACATAAATTTCATTTATCGAAATTTTATTTGTCATAATGTTATTTACTCGAATTCTCATGAAACATAACTTTTAAATTTACGAAATGTCATTTTTTAGAAATTTGAATTTATAGAAATTTCATTTCTTATAATTTTCATTTATTCGAATAACCATTTAACATAAAATCTATTTGTCCGAAATTCCATTTGACATAATTTTCAAACATCCAAACTACTTTTAACCCATAATGCAAGTCACAGAAATTTCATTTGTCCTAAAATAACAATGAAATTTTCCAATATTATTATTATTTTAGCACAAATGAAATTTCTGTGACTTGCATTATGGGTTAAAAGTAGTTTGGATGTTTGAAAATTATGTCAAATGGAATTTCGGACAAATAGATTTTATGTTAAATGGTTATTCGAATAAATGAAAATTATAAGAAATGAAATTTCTATAAATTCAAATTTCTAAAAAATGACATTTCGTAAATTTAAAAGTTATCCCAGGCGCGAAAGACCAATGCTGACGATGGGTTGAAGCTTGATTGAGCCTTGAGCGCCCAGCGTGGGTAACCCAGAGTTGAAGCAGTCTTTAAAACACTGTCACTCAATGTTGGTTCAACATTGGAGACCAATGTTCGTCCCATGCTTGATTCAAGACTCGTTCAATCTTCGTGTGTGAAGCTTGAATATCCAATCTTTATTCAAGCTTTAATCAACCATGATACAATATTCAGTTTATTTATTACCGTAATGCACTGAACAGTATACTGTTCATCAATCATTTTTAAATAATATAAAAAATTATCTAAATTAATAAATAATTATTAAATATTAAATAATTTATTAATATTAATATATTTATATTTATTTACTAATATTTAGAAATTATTAAAAAATAAATATTAATAAATAATTATTTAATATTTAATAATTATTTATTAATTTTGATAATTTTTTATATTATTTAAAAATTATTATTATTATTATTTAAAATGGTAATACTATAATTATAATATTAAGATATCAATGGTAAATAAATATTGATAATTATTTAGTGTATAAAATTTACATTAATGATATTATATTATAAATAAAGTTAAATCTTATATTATTTTTTTCTTGCACAGTATCAAATTATTATTTTTAAATATCAAGAGTTTCATTTGTGCAAAAAATTTTCAGTGATCAAAAACTTACAGTGTAAAAATTGTTCATTAGGGTGTAATAAATATTTATGCCAAGTATTTTTACACTAGGATTAACCGTTTAGTAAATATTATCAAAATAATATTTTTTTGTCAAACGCGTGTGACCTTGCGACTCAGCGTAGCCAACTCAACACATACGTTAAACTCTTGAGTTGGCATCGCTGAGTCGCAAGGTCACACGCGTTTGACAAAAAAATATTATTTTGATAATATTTACTAAACGGTTAATCCTAGTGTAAAAATACTTGGCATAAATATTTATTACACCCTAATGAACAATTTTTACACTGTAAGTTTTTGATCACTGAAAATTTTTTGCACAAATGAAACTCTTGATATTTAAAAATAATAATTTGATACTGTGCAAGAAAAAAATAATATATAATAAAATTAAACATATTATCAAAAAAAATATTGTAATATTAAATAATTTGTATTTAATATTGTTCAGTGTACACGGTGATACAGAAATAGTGAATATTGTATG
>JAVJHS010000537.1:0-24000 GCA_032873175.1 Leptopilina drosophilae | reverse complement strand
TATTTGAAAAGCGACAGGAAAAGTATTGCTAAGTAAAAATTGCGTTTATGGAATACCTAGGAAACTTAATTTACTAAATTCAATAAGATTGGAAACTAGATAATAATTAGCAATCATTATTCATTACGCCCCGGGAGTTATCCAATACGCTCGGGCTCCAGGCGAATTTTGGAGCTCTGCATTGCTCCAGAAAAATTGTTGTAGAATAAAAAGTAAGAGTCATATGGGAACGTTTTTAGATTAAAAAGAAAGCTGAGATACCAGAGTAACCTTTCTATGAGATAAACATTTAATTAGAACAAAAATTACCGAGTAAAACAACAAAGAGTGAAAAGTTAGCCATTACGCCCAGGTCTCCTCTAAGTTAAAAATCATAAACAAAATAAGTATTTAACTTTCAATTTTAATTGAGGAGCAATTTTTCAAAAGTTGGTAAATTCATAACTTTATTCCTAATTGCGGGACCCCAAATTTAAAAACGGGTATGGAATCGTTATAAAAAAGCCTTTATGATAATATTTGAACGAACTTCCTACGACGATAAGAACATTGTTTATTTTACAAATAAACAATTAAATTTGCAATAACAATAACAGAAATTAAACAATTAATTTTTTTTAATTATTTCATTTTAAACAACATCATTTTCTGAGTAAACATACCAAATTTTAGAACGATTTGTTTATTCTGCTTCGAGATATTAATATTTTGATAAAACACTACAAAAAACTTCAATTGTTTATAACAAAGTGAAATTTAATTTTTTTGGAAAATCCTTCAAGGCATTTAATTATCTCATAATTATGTTTCATTTTCATGTATTACCAAGTAAATGCAGTAAATCCCAAAATTTGCTGTTA
This sequence comes from Leptopilina drosophilae, assembly GCA_032873175.1. NCBI lineage: Eukaryota > Metazoa > Arthropoda > Insecta > Hymenoptera > Figitidae > Leptopilina > Leptopilina drosophilae. Next base: position 23,140 of record JAVJHS010000537.1, on the reverse strand, counting down.
CACTACAGGAATTCTTACTTCAATAGAAAAGCATGTAAATTTGGTTTTATTTAGAAAGAAACCAAAAAAAATTACTTAACCTAATAATTAGTTAGTTCATATCTTTTTAATTCTTCGAGTTATTTTCAAAATTGATAATTTTGTACATTTGAAACATTAATTTGCAGCGAGTGAGGACGATGTCGAAAGACAGTTTCAAGAATTTGAAGCCACTGGAAAAAGGTTGAAGTTGCCATCTTTAAGAACAGTCTTATCGCTTGACGCTCACAACGAATTGAGCGATGAAGAATCGGATGTAAAAGAGAAGGTAAAGATGAAACTGTAATAATTATTGATAGTAGTATTCAGAGGCCTTTCACGGTAAAAATTTAAGATGTTCCAATATTGTGTAAAGCAATATTGTGTTAATATCGTGAAAGGCCTCTGAATACTACTATCAATATTATTAAAAAACGGTTCTAAAATAAATTTATTAATTTGTAATAATTATTATTTTGCATATGACCCTCATAGCATCTTTTCGTACCACTTAGTTATCCCAGGTAGCCCATTTGCATCAAGAAAGTTAAGCTCCATTAGTATAATATATTATATTAATATTATGAAACTGTTTAGTACTTTAGGCTCTAGGTTTGTCTAAATGTCAAACTTTTTTATGAAAAATCCAAATATTTAAAAAATCACTAAATGTTTTGAAATTTCCTGCAATATATATTGAGATTTTAACACAATCAATAATACTCTAGAATATTTTACATTTCTGTTTAGAAGTTTAGTCTCTACATTTGTCTAAATGTTTCAAAATTCATTTTTTTATAGAAAAATCGATATTTTTCAAAAAATAGGAAGTGTATTAATATTTCCTGAAATCTTTATCGATAATAAACCTAGTCGATAATGTTGTAGAATGTTTCACATAACCACTTTGAATCATTAATAAAATAATTTCCTAGCAAAATTATTGCATAAACGGAGAGCATCTAGACTCAGAGGGCCTTCCTCTATCATTCATCCAAATATAAACCCGAAATATTTTATTCTCTCCAAATGAGACCGTGATACCAAATCGTTCCAATCTCCGTTTTTTCCCATGTTTCAACAATTGTTTATCAAAATTATACAAAATTCCGAGAGCGCGATCACGAAACCATTATTTTTTCCCGGATGCCCTTAAATTAACCGATTGTAAATAATAAAAATAAATTTTTCAAAATGTTTTCAATAAATATAAAGAGCTATTGCAGGGCGGCCACTTTTTCATTTAAAAAATCTTTTACTTCTTAACAACTAAGTACATCCACATCAGACCTTGGAATTTTCATATTTGTACATACACCGAAAAAAAATGTAATTGAACCAAGTAAATGCATTTACTTAACAGAATTTACTAGAATCAATCCCATATTTATTTGAAGAGAGAAATTTATTTTCTTCTGCCAAGTAATTATGAGCATTGGGTATAGTTCTTGTATTAATAAATCAGTATTTGGTGGAAGTAAATATGATATTATTACAATCAAATATTTTACTTATCCGAAGTACCAAAAAGGATTGAATCAAGAATATTATGTTCTTAAGAAAAATAGTAAAGTATTGTCTGAAGAATTCGTGTTTCTAAAATCAAATCATTTCATTCATTTGCTTTGAAACTTTTTTTTACTTAACACAATGCCGGTGTTCTTGATCCAAGAAAATATTTTTCTTCAAATGGATGTGCAACTTAAATAGCAGTTTTTGAAAACTATCCATTGAGACTTGAATGACATAGTGGCAACGGTACGGCTTCTGACGCGTGCAACCCGAGTTCGATTCCTCCGACCGTGGAAAATTTTCTTTCAAGGTATATTTGTTGTATTTGTGATAAGTATTAATTAAATGTAAATATTATGTAAAATAACAATTGTTTAATTATTTAAATAAAAAATATAAATGTTAATTAATTAAATAATAAAAATGTTTGACCTAAGTATTAGAAATCATGGGAAAGTAAATAATTTACTTGAATTGAGAAAATGTTTTTTTGATTGAAATCTATAATTTTCTCAAATCAAGAAAATATTTTCTCAATACAAGTAAACTATATACTTGATTTGATACACAAATGATATTGAATTAATATATTCTGCATTTCTTACAAGTTACTTAATTTCTTGATCGAATTCCATATTTTCTTGGATCAAAAACATATGCTCTCTAACCAAGTATACTATGTCAAGAAAATCATTTTCTTGAGCCAATCGCATAATTGGATCGACCCTATGCAATCCCGATATTTACTTGAACCAATTCAGATTTTCTTGATTCAATTAAATTTTTTTCAGTGTAATATTCTTAATTTTATGTTACTAACTACGGTTCTTTTTGAATTATTTAATTAAAATGAAACATTTGACTTCTTTTTAGATATAAAATTACTTTTTTCTATAAAGACTTGTAAATCATTCATTTTTTTGTTCTAAAAATTTTAACGCAATCAATAAATGATTCTTTTATTGATTACAGAAAGAAAAAATTTCAAATGCAAAGGCAAAAATTAAGGAGGAAATCTTAAACGATTATAAAAACACATTATTAACCAACAGAAAGAACCTTAGTTTTCACGACGAAATAGATGGTGACACTGAAGGTGAAGATGATGATATTGAAAAATCTAAAGAAACTGAAAAAATTGAACCTGGAAATAGCAAAATGACAAGAAGTAATCGACCAATAATTACATCAAATGTTATAATTTCTCGCGGGGAAAGTGCTGTTCCTGTAATGAGTAACCACGAGCATGCAGAATCTGTAGTGAGTCCAGATAAAAAAACAGATGCTGAAAGTAACAATGTACTTAGAATGAATGAATGTGAAAATTCCGACTCTGAATTCAGCGAAAACAGAGCAAAGAGTCATGACGGTAGTACAGAGCCTCCAATAAATCAAAACGAAAATATAAATCCAGGAATAAACGCAAATGAAAATGATGTGGTTCAAAATCAACAAAGAGTTAATATAGTTAAAAAAAAATTAAAGAAATATGATGTTCACAACAATCAGGTAATGATAATCAGAAATCTTTTATAAACAATCAGAGCACTGCGTGTAAAATTTTTAAATGATTACAGAAAACAATTTTTTATAAATCATCTCAAATTTTTAATCTCGTTAAATTTGCAATTTTTTCTTAAATATTATTTTCTGGGAAATATTATTAGTTTTCTCACTATCTTAAAAGCTAAGAATATTTATTATTCATGGCTGCCTTAAAAATTAGTTTCATTTATTAAATATTTTAAAAGAATTTCAGCCTTGGAAATTTATTGATTCTTGAATTACTTTAAAAATAAAGCTAATTTTAAATATGTTTATTCTAAACGAAAAGTTGATATTATGACGTTATGTTAACCAAATGTATAGGCTTTAAAAAATTTCTGTGTCCAAACGATACACAACTTTTTAAAATTTAATTCAGTTTATTATAACAATTTAAGATATATCTTACTGGGTTTTAATTCTAGAACATTGAATCGAAACCAAGTCCTACTTGGGGACCTACATTTTTTTGTCATTAAGAAATAATATTGTTGAATTTTAGATTATACTACCTGAATCGCTTTTCATTGACAGAAAATTGAAATTTCTATTACATTGTCTAAAATTAAATTCTTTGCCCTTCTACCATAACGAATTTCAAATGTAATTTAATTTCTTTTTTTTAATATAAAATTATTACATTAGACTAAATTTTGATACGATTATTTGTTGAATACTTCCTTAAGGCCAAAGTAAAAAAAGACCCCTCATATTATCAATGAAGTATAGTGTATAGGTGATTTTTCTGAAAGTGCATTTTGAAATTCGATTTTTCAATTTTTTTTTGAAATTATATATGGTTTTTTATATTGATCTTACTTTATTTTACTAATTACAGCATTTTTAAAAATCAGCGAGAAACCAGGCCTAGACGATTTTCACTGGAATAATTATTTTTACTTTTTCAGATATATCTTGGAGGAGGAATTTTTATTCTTACCGAGGATTGGAAATATATTAAATGCTCGAAAACCAACGGATGCTTCATTATAGAATTAGCCCTTAGTATTTATGGCGATAATTTAAAAAATATGTGTCTTGATGATACAAGGGCTGGTCCCAGAGATGAACAGCAGGTCCAGGTTCGGACCCAAATTCCTCTAAAAGTAATTAGAGCAATGGAAGGTAAATTGTAAAGTAAATTGTAAAGTTGGGATATAGTAGCATAACAGTAATTTTTAATAATTTTTAAATTATTTTTTCATGAATAATATTCAAAATTTAATGTCATATCTTTATTTTTTACAAACTAGTACTGTAAAAGTTAAAACAAAATCGAAACTGAACGTTTAATAAAAATTAAATAAAATTTTAACGTTTCTTTTGAACACTTTCTTGATGGTCACTAACGTTTCAGGAACAGTTCGGTAAAACTTTCTTGACTTGACTCGAGTGTTAGTTTTCAGGAATAGTTCGGTAAAACTTCCTTGACTTGCTTGAATTGTTAATTTTCAGGATTGAAATACTTTTTTAAATGCCCCGTAGTAAAAAAAGACTTTGACGTTAATAGTTAGTTTTTTTTACTTATTTGTACTCATTAACTAATACTTAATAATTTTATTTATAGCAGAAACCGCTTCTGAAACGAAATTAAATAGAAAATGACTTTCGTTTTTGTTCTTAAATAATCCAAAAACAAAAGTATTTGAAACTTTTAATTTTCGTGTAGACTCGAAGCAAAAGAATGAAAAACATAATAATTTAGTGATAATCACAGAAAAATTGTTTTTATATTTTACATTTTTTAATTTACATAATTACAGCAAGTTACGTATGTGACGTAACCAGAGAAAATAACGTAAGTACAGTAACTTACGTAAATGTTCCAACTTAAGTAAGTTACGTAACTAGAATAACTTACGTAATTTGTCAATTTTACGTAACTTACGTAAATAATCAAGCTAATGCAACTGACGTAAGTAATATAACTTACGTAAAAATTAAACGTACGTAACTGACGTAAGTTGGATCCTTCACGTGAGTTACGTAAGTAAAATAACTTTACAAAAATTACGAAAATAATCAATTTTACGTAACTTACGTATGTAATTTACGTAGAAGATCAAACTTACATAAGTCACGTAACTAGAATAACTTACGCAAGTTACGTAAATGATGAAACTTATGTAACTTATGCAAATGATCAAAGTTGCATAACTTACGTAACTATAACACCTTACGCAATTAAAAGAATTTACGTAAGTTTTACCATTTACATAAGTTACTGTAGTTACGTTATTTAGTCTGGTTATGTAATTATAGTAATTTCTTTTAGTTATGTAAGTTACTAAAGTTACGAAATTTACTCTGGTTGCGTAACTTACATTAATTACTTAAGTTGCTCTAGTTACGTAAGTCAGGGAAAACAATTTTTTTTTGTTTGACACTAAAAAATTATGTTCTTTAATCTTTTGTTTCGAGTTGTCACGAAACTAAATACACTTTATTAGTTTAGTTTCGTGTCGACTTGAAATTAAAGTCACTTTGTTAATTTAATTTCGTGCCATCTAGAAAACTAAAACGAAACTAATCTTTCGAGACGGTCCCTGATTTATAGTAACAATAACACTAAAATTGATAATTTTAATCTTTTTTGATAAAAATTTGGGAACAATAAGAATTTTAATAAACTATTGTTTTATTACATAAAATACAAATTTAAACATTTTTCTTTATAACAATAAAAACATAATTTGAAACTATTTCATAAATTGACCTTAAATATAGTTAGAAATTATTCAGTAACATGGATTTAATATGGATGATTCTTTTATTTTACACAATTATTGTTTATTAATTTCAATCTTTCTCGCAAGCGGTGAAATAAAATTCAGATTCATATATAAGGACAGTTGAAACTTTCTGAAGCAATAATGTAAAGCGTGCGATGTATGTATTAATGTATGCGTTTAGAATGTACTGTAGGCAGGTGTAATGTATAAGTATTTGTTCGTGAATAATTGTAGGGGGTTTAGGTAGTGATTAAAGTAGGTAGAATGAGATTTACGGGAGTATTGCTATAGAACTACTGCAATGACATTATTTTTTTTTATTCTTCCAGTTTTACCGAACTATTCAGTAATTGAATGAATATAAATTTTACCGAATATTGTACCTTTCGTTTTACTGAACTTTCAATAAAAATAAGTATAGTGAACACTTACCCTACGTTTTACCGAACTATACAATAAATATAAGTTTTACCGAACACTGTGCCTTACGTTTTACCGAACTTTCAATAAAACTGAGTATAGTGTATGCTTACCCTACGTTTTACCGAACTGTAAGTGAAGGGCTAATACATGTACCGTAAGATTTATTCTTTTTACATTATTTTTCAATGCAATTGCTTTTACAGTCCTGTTCCTTAAAAATTACAGTTTTGACACTTCATCCCATTTTTACCGAACAAAGTTCGGTAAATTTTCAGGAATAAATTTTCTCCGTGTATGCCTCGTAGCTACTAATGAAAGTAAGTGTAACTGTAAACAACTAAAAAATCAAAAATCCTTTAGACAATCACCCAAGTAGAAATGTCAGGAGTTATGACGGAGTTAAACATCAGAATGGTACTGACTCAGTACTGACCGTCGGTACTGACTTTCGGAACCCGATCAGTACTGGGAGTATACTGACTCCAAAACCGAATCAGTAACATGTCGGAGTTAAAAAAGTGTTAAAATCAGTACTGGCACAAAACTGGCATAACACCAAATCAGTACTGCGAAGGAGTTATAAAAAACAAACAAAATTTATTATAATGGCATTAAACCGGCCACTATTAATAACAACATCGTTTGATTTATTAACTATTAAACTATTTTCCAAGATTTTTAAAAGCATTATTCATCAACAATAACGTCAAACTCTTACTTAACATATTATTAATTATTAATTAATAGGTATATCATAATAATAATGATAAATTATTATTTATTAATTATTTTTACTATTATGTGTTATTAATAATGAAATTTTTTTTATTTTTTTAAAAATGTAAAAATATATACATTTTTTAATTATTATTTAAATAAATAATTTTTACCATATTTTTATGCTATACCTATTAATTAATATGTAATGTCTTGTTAAAATGTATATAAATATATAAAACATATATTTATAAAAATTTTTCTTTCAATAAATATATTATACAGTGAATTCATTATTATAGCACTGTATATATCATTCGTTAAAAATAAAGGAAGTTTAAAAAAATATACTCCCAAGCTTGCGTGGCTGTGCGGTTAGTGTATTCGACTTGCGTCCTCGAGGTCTAGGGTTCGATCCCCCGTGCGTGCGATATTTTTCCGTCTTAGTTCTAAGTGTTTAGTGTATAATTCTCAACAGTGTTACATAAAATATAAATTTAAATAATTATAAACAATAATAATAATAATTTAGTAATTAATTTAAATAAATAAGATTGTCTAAATTAATGAGAAAAATAAGAAATTTTTTTTAAAAAACTTACTTCAATAAAAGCAATTTTACTAATAATTTACATTTTAATTGATACTCATAAAAGTTTATTTACTACAGAAATATTAATAATAATTATTAGTACTCAATAAATTACTCCCTCTTCTTTAATAATCAAATAACAAATTAATATAAGCTACTAAAGGTAAATTTTATTTTATAGAACGCGCTGCAGCATTTTCCAAATTTGTTAAATTTTACCTGCGAATCAGTAATTAGGCGGTGTTCTGCCAGTGATATTTCAGTACTGACTTAGTACTGACTGCCGGTAAAAAATCAGTACTGGACAGCGTTACCAGCCAGGGATTTCCCAGTACTGATTTAGTACTGGAGTCAGTATTGCTACACTGACAGTCAGTACTGGGTCAGTACTATGCCAGTATTACATTTCTACTTGGGCATATGCCTTAAGAGAGATAAAAATTACATATCTTTAAACTTGAGAGATATCTTTTTTAAAATTTCGAGACTGATAACTTTTGCTATAACGGTCGCGTTTTAATTCATTTAATAAATTAGAAAACTCCTAATGCATTTACAGTCTTTGAGCTAATAAAGTTTAAAAACTTTTACTCTAAATACACAGTGTTCCTCAGCGGTCAATAAGCTTAACAAAAATTTCAAAGAAAACTGTTATAGTACCATCTTTATTTATTCCATATCCGTTGGATTTTGTTGAAAATTTGTACTCGGAGGTTTTTGGGGTCTTTGATTACGAAACCGAGGTCAGATTTTCAAAATTCAAAAATGACAGATATATTATGTGGCTTACTAGAATTCAAAAGATGTCTTTAATTTGCTTTAAAATTGTTATTTGGAGCCATATTGGATTCGTCATTTTAAGTTTTATAAATTTTGAAAATTTGACATCACATTTGTAATCAGCAATCCTGAAAACTCGAAATAGAAATTTTGAAGTTCATACCACTTTACACATCTGAAAATTTAGCTTTTTTGTTGTATAATTACTTCTTTTAGCCCTTATACGCATTGGCTCGAATAAATATCTTTTATTGTAAATCTGTGGACTGACGCAAAAAAATATCATTTCATAAAACTAGGATATCCAACAGTTATTGAAATAAATATTAGAATAACAATGACCTAATAAATGTCGAATAATATAGTATCAAAATTTTCGGTCGAAAATTTACTTTTCGCAATTGTTTTGCACACATATTAAATACGTCTCAACAACTTTGCTCTGTTACAACTCATCTCGGTCTATCCTAATATTTTAGGTAGAATTTTTCTAATTCAAATTTAGAGAATATAGATTTTAAAAAATTCTAATTTTTCTAAATAATAAAATTTCTAAAAAATGTTTAAAAACTTTTAAATGAAAGAAAAGTATATATAGTTGGCTGCCTCACAAGGATTGCAAAAAAATTCTTAAACTTTTCTTGACTTCTTCCTTTTAGCAAAATAATATAATACACTAATTTAACAATAAATTAATTTCTAATAGTAGTAACAAATGGTAATAAAAATAATATTTTTAGTCTTATTACATTTAAAGAAATTTAAATTTACAAAAAAATTATAATTTTTGTATAAATTTATATAAATTTCTCTGACTTTAAATGAAAGTCGCTAATATTTCCTGACTTTTATTGATCAAAAAAAAAAATTCCTTGAATTTTCTCTACCTGTTGGACACCATGATATAAGCGCACCCGGTTTACATTAAATGGAATGACTGTAATTTTAAAAAAATTAAACAATTATCTACTATTCTATATAAACAATCTTTCTTTTCATTTTAATATTATAGAACTATATGAAGACCGATTAAAAAGCAGGGAGCGAAAGGAAAAAAGAAAATTAAAGACTTGGTGACTAAAGTCAGAAGAACTTTGACAAACAAAATTAATGACTTAAACAGACCGAAAAAGGGAAAAAAGAGGATTGGTAAGTTAAATAATGTTCTATGATTTTAAACAGTTAAATTTCGTGGATTAAAATTTAGAAACTATTTCTTAATTTAATTACTAAGTGATTTCTATGTAAAAGTAATACTATATTAAACTTAGAATTAGTTTTTTATTATTATGCAAAAAAAATTAAAAGTAATTTAAAACCATCAAGTACATCATAAGAGCATAAGCCGAACACAATTTAACAAAAGATTTGTTATTTTGGAAATTTTGTTTATGAGGCATTCTGTTTCAAAACGACCCCCACCATAAACAATAGCCATTGTAAGTCAATTTTTAAATAATTGTTTCTCCTATTTATTAAAGTCAAACTTTATTTACTATTAGTGTTTTTGAAAGAAAAATTTCTAAACTTTTCGATACCGTTAACTGGGGCTATTTTGACGCGAGGTTTTTAATTAATGAATTCATTGAAATGAATTATTTTAATCTGATATTTTGTGAAATAAAAGTTTGATTACATGACAATAGAGAGCAATAAATGTCATTATTTGTGGACGTCCGCATGAAAAGGGACCACTTTGTCGGTCCTAGATTCCGAGATATTCGCAATTTACTAATTTTGAAGAAAAATATCGAAATTTTTTTTATTCTTTTTTCTTAATCTACAAGGTCTAACACGTGGATTCATGCAGTTTTCATTAATTTATTGACACTCTAAGTATTTTATTTCGTTGTTAGAAAAAAAAAATGAAAAGGGACCACTTTGTCGGTCCGTTTCAAAAGTTGTAAATTTCTGTCATTTCCGACAGTTTATTGAAACATTTTGGATGAAAATATTTTTTAACATGCACATATCTAGTTAATGCACCTAAACCAGGGACCGCCATAAGATATTTTTTTTAATTTACCCTCCCCTGAAACAGTTTAATCTCTCTAGGATTAAATTAACATAAATCAATGATTTGACAATTTCCCCTGACTTACGTCACTAGAGCAACGTAAGTAACCAGAGTATATGACGTAACTACAGTAACTTACGCAGTTAATCAAACTTATTTATTAATTAATTAAAAACCGTATTTTTAGAAAAGGGACCTCTTTGTCGGAAATGCGTTATTTTTACATTGTTAAAAAATGAGGAGGGGGGGATTCGAAACCTATTGATTTTTAATCTTAAGGATGTACTAGACTTAGATCAACTCTTATCTATATAACTTCCTAGAAGAACCAAAGATATTCATAATACAATCTTTGATTTCGTTTTTCTCGAAATGACGTTTTTGATACTCCAAACTTTAAAATTCTGTAACTCATCGAATTTTTCACCAAAAAGATTGTAAGACCACTCAAAATTTTCCAAATTTTGTCAGGAATTCGCCCATATAAATAAGTCCAATAATGCCAAAGTGGCCCCTTTTCATGCGGACGTCTACATTTAATTCTCTGTCAGTTAACAGAAATAAATTCTAAAAACGGAAAATTTGTGTTAAAATTTTTGAAACTTTTGAAAAATTATACCAAGTTTTCTACAGTTATAATGTGTCTTATAAACTGTGCTACATATTATTAGTTGTTGATTGTGTTGTAATGATACATACCTAATGCGCTAATTTTTTATTCATTATTTTAAGAGAAAAGTGGAAAAAGCAGGATTGCTTAGGGCTAAATTGTGCACTAAAAAAATCAAATAATTTTCAGAAATTTCTTATTTAGTAACCCAGGTAGAAATCGATGAGTATTACTGGTTCAGTACGAAAAAATGACAATCAGTATTGACTTTAATACTGGCCTACTACGTGTCCAACAAGGGTGGTAACGCCTCTGACTTGGGCTTAGTACTGAAAATCTGTAATTGGTTGGTACGAACTTTCTGTGTAGGCCAGTATTAGACCAGTAGTAAAGTAATACTGGAGAGAAACATAACTCCTAAAATTTGGAAAGAAAAATTAGAAATACAAACATTAGGAAATTGAAATTTTATTTTGAAAAAAGAAATAAAGTTTCCTTTTAAGGATTTAGTCTGTAATTTGATATCAGTTAATAAGAGTAATTACATATTTACATGCGAAATTAAAATGTGTTATAATAAATTTTTCGGTTTTACATTTTCCATTTTTTTAATTTGTTTTGAAGTTTACATATTTTTTAAAAAATAATTTACCAGGAAAACTGGAAAAAGAAACAAGTAGTAAAATTTTTCTATTGGATTAAATTTACAAATAGCCTATAAATCCTGCAGTATGATGGGATTAGCAAAACATTAACACATTTTAAATAATTTAATAGTATGTTATTAAATGATAGCTTAAAGTTATAGTAAAATTATTTGCATTTTTTAATTATGATATGGTATTTGATGCACTCATATCGCGTATTTGTAACTTAACCTCAATACTGTCACATAGTAAGTTTTTCACAAACGCATTGTACGTTCTGAGCCAGTCAAATGCCGAAGTTCCTAATAGCACAAGTTACACAGGAAATCAGTACAGACAAATAGTATTATATTAGTAGTGGATCAACCGGTGCACAGCATAGCCTCCAAAAATTAGTATTTATTAATATTTATACTTTTTTATTAAATAAAATTCGATGAAAATACAGTAGTCAAAATAAATGGGGGTCACCTCGGCCCTCTCAAAGTTAAACCAACGAAATGCAATCATTCACACTTTACGAGATTGAAATAACATCATTTCAATCTTTTTGGTGTAAAGTTGATGTCAGATTTTTCACAAGGTATATTAGATATTAAATTTTTATTTGTTTAACCTTAAAAATATAATTTAAAAATCCAGATTTTAAAAAAATCTTAGTGTTTTATTTTATATTTTGGGTACTTAAAACGAGTGCAACCCCATTGAAAATCCCCACATGGGAACCTGCATAGGAAACCACATGGGATCCTATGTCAAAACCATGTAAAAGCCTACTTCCATTAAGGAAACCATGTAGATTACCATGTGGATTCCCATGTCAAACGATATGGGAAATTGAGGCACGATTTTAGTTCGGAATAGACATGGGAAATGTCAACAGTTTTTCAATGCATAAAACCATATTAATTCCCACATGAAATCCTGCATATTTTTCCCTGTCAAATCCTAAACCACATCCCATGTGAAAAACAATATCATTTATTTATAATTATTTTCCCAAGTCAATCCCCAAGCGAAATCCTTTTTCATTCTTTGGGAATATTTTCCCATGTTAAATCCTAAAACAAATTCCATGCAAATAACAGTATTCGCCTTATTGAATATCGCCACATGGGAATCGGCTTAGAATATTACAAGGGATTTGACATAGCATTTTATATAGGAATTGATAGTAATCTTTTACATTACTAAGAAAACCATGTGGAATTCCACCTAGTATTCCATGTGGTTTCATATGTGAAGATTTACATAGTATTTTACTTAGGAATTTACGTAGAAATAAATTGTCAAATGAACTTAATCGATGAGACCCTAATATACCAAAATGTGTCAAATATATAGAATTTGTACTTTGAATATCTTTGTATTTTTCTGAGTTGATAGTGATTCTATAATGTTACTTTCCTCCTTAGGGATTAGGAGGAAAGTAAAAAATGCAGAGGTCTCGAAAAATTCATTATGTGAACTGGTTATTTAATCTAAATGTCTCATTCAAATTTTATTTAACAGTTGAAAGTCCAAGAAGATATTAACAAAAATTATTCGTTAAATAGTTTAACGCTAAAAAACTGATTTTTGTTACTTTCCTTCTTGGTCTCCCTTATTGATAAAGATTATAATTTGGAAATATAATATTAAATACAAAATATTAAAAGAATTTTTTTTTCATTACAGCTAATGACAAAAGTGATGAAGAGGATGGTGTGGTAGAAGAGTAAATAGTCTTCAAAGTGTAAATTGGCTTTCATTAAAAGTCTAAAATTTTATTTTCTTCATATATTATATTAAATATTAAAATTAAAATATTTCCTTTACTTCAAAGGATTTTCCATTTAATCATATATTATAGGGACAGTCTCTATAAAACTTACACCCCCTTTTAAAATGGGTTTTAAAATAAAAGACCAATTGTATTTTAAAATTACAGCGTAAGATATGTAGTTTCTTTTGCCGCATGTCCTGTTTTAATTAAAAATTATTTAAAGATAATACAGCGTTATAAATAATTAAATGCTAACAAACAAAAAGAAAAGGGCGTTCCAAAATTGTCAAATTTTATCAGATTGGCTTAAAACTTCAAGGGAAAGTCGGATATTTTTATTAAAAATTTTGAAAAAAATACATTTTTAGAATTCATTAGAAAATTTTGAATTTTTGTGTCTTTTTTGCTATGAAATCACTACGAATTCATTTACAAAACTTTCAAATTTCTCTACTTCTGACAGTAATTTTTCATTTTAAATAACTTCATTCCTCTGAGTAATTAAATTAATTAATTATAGGAATTCAATTATTATAATGAATAATAAAGCTCATTGCAGAATTTTTATTATTTTTAGGACAATTTTAATCGAATTCTTCGAAAATTGTAATTTTTTTAAAAATTTCGTTAAAATTGGTCAAAAGAATTCAATTATTTAATAATATATATGTTGTTTTTAAGTGCATAAGAAGTTTTCTAGAATTTTTTAGAAAAATTCTCTTATCTATATTAATAAATTTTTCTAAATAGTTAGTGGGATTTGCTTTCTAAATTTCGTTGGGAAAATTTCCAAATAATCGAAATTTGGTCGAATTGAATAGAAATCATATGTTTTTAAAAATTCTCGAAGAACTTTAAAAAAGTTTAAAGTATTTTGATTTAATTTACAGAAAGTGAATTTATCATTCGGTTTACAAATATTAAATGAGAAGAAGCTATCAATTTTCCGAATCAAATTTAACAAATAATTAAGTCTTAAATAATTCTTTATAAGCTCATGGGCTTCATATGTATCGACAGCACAGCTGCCCTAATACAGAAACCTGCTTAATCAGAAAAAATATTTAAATATTTATTTATATGGCTTACCATCTTTAAGAAACTTCCTGCGTTATCATCAAAATAATGTAGGAAGTGATAGCATATATCAAGGAATTTGGAGAATCTCGGGGTGCATGTAGCTCACAATCAGTGGTCAGAGCAGTCTACCGGCAATAGAAAGGTCGTGGGCTCATATCCCACCATGCTACCGCTTTTTTCTAAGTTCTTTGATAATTTTCAAATTATTAATTAATTTTGAAAATATTTTTCTGATTAAGCAGGTTTCTGTATTAGAGCAGCTGTGCTGTCGGTACATATGAAGCCTATGAGCTTACAGAGATTAATTTAAGACTTAATTATTTGTTAAATTTGATTCGGAAAATTGATAGCTTCTTCTCATTTAATATTTTGATTTAAGTTTAAAGAATTTTAGTTAAAAATTATGGAAAATGATAATTGAATTGAAATGATAAAAAATAATTTTTATGAAGTTACAGTAACAATATTTTTAATATAAAATAATATTTTTTATAAGTTGTTTAAATTTAAGAAGGTTTGAATTTGATATTTTTAAAAATCTTACTTCCTGTAGAAAAATAAAAGTAATTAAATATTTATTTAATGAAGAAGTTATATATTAATGTTTTCGAATAGATTTTAAAATGAAAGAAATTCATAAGTAAATACAATAGAATATTCTTTTAAGTAAAATTTTTTTCCTTTATTTTCTAAAAATTAAAAAAATTTTAATTGAAGTTTGCAATTGACAAATAGAATTTATAAACATTTTTTTCCTTATTTTTAAAAAAAAAATTTATTTTATTAAAGCACTTGTAATTTAGGAATAGAAATGATGCAAATTATTACCTTCTAAAAATTAAGAATTTTTTATAAAAGTATTAAGAAAGAGGAATGTTTTAACTATAGGGTAAGTGCCGGTATAGTCAGACATTACAGATAGTCGAACACTTTTGGGTAAGAATCCGTCAGAAAATATGCGATTTGCATGGGGTCTTTGGATTAGGCTGCAATTTGGTGAAATTGTAGTATTGGATACTAGAAACAAGTGTGCCAAAAAGTTTTTGAAAATTTTGAAATTTGTTAAAGTTACGCCATTTTGAATTTTTTTGTTATAATTTTTTTAAATTTTAATATTTCCGAAAGTTTTTGATAAAATTTAATAAAATTTGGAAGGCTTATACTTGACATCATGTTTCTTCTGACTATCACATAAAAAAAACAAAAAAAATTTTTTTTGCCCAAAAAAAGTCAAAAAAAATTTTTTGAAACCGTTTTGCCCGAGCGGGACCGATTTTTGAGTTTTCTTGTCAATTAATAAAATATTCCTTATGATTTCACCTTTTATTTAAAAAAAGAAAATCGATGGAGACTCAAATAGTTTTCGAGATATTGCAATTTTTGTGGAAGCGCGACCACGTTTCAGTGTCAGCGATGTGTGAGTGCCCGGGAATCCTAATTCTTACACTTTACTGTTCAAAATTGTCTAGAACCTACAAATTTTATCCGATTTTGATGTTCTTGGTCTTAAATGAAAGGAGATAATTTTTCTAAGAGTTTCCCCGAAACTGTTGTTTCAATTATTAATTGTTTATATATTTCTTTGTTACTCAAAGTAAACAATTTACAAGAATTTAAAAAAAAATCGTATTTTTTTTATTTTTCCATTCCTCATGATCGAAATCAATTTAAATTAGTCTAGTATGACCACCCAAAAATAATAATGCATAATTCAATTTATTTAAATAATTTCGTTAATTAATAAATAGATAACTCTGGTTCTTCTTAAAAAAATTATATTTTTTACAGATAAATTTATGTTTATTTAAGTTATTTTTGTCTATTTTGATACAAAATAATTTTAAAATTAATAATTATCATTGTTATTAACAATTAGATTTATATAAAATATAAATTAAAAATTAATTAATCAATTTTTTATTACTTACTTATATCTTTATTTATATATGCATAAATTTGTCTCTAAAAAATACAATTTTTTTAATAATTGTTATAAACAATGATAATTATTAATTTTAAAATTATTTTTTAACAAAAAAACCATAAATTATTTAAATAAACATAAATTTATCTGTAAAAAATATAATTTTTTTAAGAAGAACCAGAGTCATCTATTTATTAATTAACGAAATTATTTAAATAAATCGAATTATGCATTATTATTTTTGGGTGGTCATACTGAAACTAATTTAAATTGATTTCGATCATGAGGAATTGAAAAATAAAAAATAAACACGATTTTTTTCAAAATTCTTGTAAATTGTTTACTTTGAGTAACAAAGAAATATATAAACAATTAATAATTGAAACAACAGTTTCGGGGAAACTCTTAGAAAAATTATCTCCTTTCATTTAAGACCAAGAACATCAAAATCGGATAAAATTTGTAGGTTCTAGACAATTTTGAACAGTAAAGTGTAAGAATTAGGATTCCCGGGCACTCACACATCGCTGACACTGAAACGTGGTCGCGCTTCCACAAAAATTGCAATATCTCGAAAACTATTTGAGTCTTCATCGATTTTCTTTTTTTAAATAAAAGGTGAAATTATAAGGAATATTTTATTAATTGACAAGAAAACTCAAAAATCGGTCCCGCTCGGGCAAAACGGTTTCAAAAAATTTTTTTTGACTTTTTTTGGGCAAAAAAAATTTTTTTTGTTTTTTTTTATGTGATAGTCAGAAGAAACATGATGTCAAGTATAAGCCTTCCAAATTTTATTAAATTTTATCAAAAACTTTCGGAAATATTAAAATTTTAAAAAAGTATAACAAAAAAATTCGAAATGGCGTAACTTTAAGAAATTTCAAAATTTTCAAAAACTTTTTGGCACACTTGTTTCTAGTATCCAATACTACAATTTCACCAAATTGCAACCTAATCCAAAGACCCCATGCAAATCGCATATTTTCTGACGGAGTCTTACCCTTTTGTGATTTTTGTCAAATAAATAGTAAAGCATTGTGATAATTTCTTTAATAAAATATACTGGGCGAATGTTTGAAGTTTATGTTCCATTAAAAAATTGAATGAATGAATCGTCGAATATTATATTTAATTCGTAATAGTAACTATTAGGTATATGTAACAATTATGAATTAATTAATAAACTATAAATTAAAATATTTATGTCCAGTAAATATTTACTTAGCTCTAATATATGAGTAAAAACAAATAAGTTTAAAAACAACCGAACGAGCTTTAGTAACTAAGGATATATCGCTAGTTTAGTAATAACAATATTTCCGTACGAAAAAAACTTGAAATTTCACATTTATCACATGCTGGAAAAATATTGTAGAAAATGTTTGGATATTTAAAAAATACTAAATAAGGTGAAATGTATATTCTGTATAAAAAGTAATATTTAAAAAGTATTTATAAGTTCAGGAAATAAATTTCCATAATTTGTTTATAAAATTCTATTTAATAACTTAAGAATGCAATTTGTTTGGTTTATTTTGTAAGTCCGAAGAAAGTTATGTTAATTATATTTAATAGCTCATAATATGTGCAATAAGGCAATTTTTCAAGCAAGTCAATAAATGTTATATTATTTAAATAAACTAAAATCGGATGTACCTGTGTAAAAGTATTTTGCTTTTGCAATATTGTTTTTAATGTGAAAAATAAAATTATAGAATTTCATTTTTTGGTTTTTAATACCTATTTTTTTAATGAATTTCAAGAAATTTATCACTCGCATAATAAATATTTTTTTAAACTTCTTTCTCATATGTAAAGTATTATTAAAAATTGTTATATCTGTTTCTTAAAATAATCCCAAGTAGAAACTCATGCCTGGATCAAATCATGGTCCAAGTCTGAAAGCCCTGTTCCATCCGTGGCCCATCCAAGTTTTCTAATTGGTATCCCAACTTTAAAATTTTTTATCAGATCATTTATTTAGACATTTCTTGTCATCATTGCATGACCCTGTTTGTTTAAGTAAACCCGAGAATTGAATTATTAAAATAACATCGTTTGAATTTTTTTATTTGTGTCACGAATTTTCCAAAAATTTAGAAATTTAAACATAATAGTTCCTCGGACTCTACATTATTTGACCTAATTTGCTATAAATTGTTTATTCCTTAACTTGGAAGCAATTTTTTTCTTTTAATAATCTGAGGAATTATTAAGTTGAAATTTCGAAATTTTTGGAAAATCCGTGACACAAAGAAATTCAAAAGACGTCATTTTAATAATTCAATTTTCGGGTTTATTTAAATAAACAGGGTCATGCAATGATGACAAGATATGTCTAAATAAATGATCTGATAAAAAATTTAAAAGTCTAGATAACATTTACAAAACTTGGATGGCTTCCATGTATGACCCATAGTTAATCATCGGGCAAAGCTAGGTAAATTTCTACATGGGATAAAACTTCTAAGTTATTTTTTAAGCATTCTTTTTTGTTAAAAATAAAATATTGAATTTCTAAATGACTTCAAATACGAAAAAATATTTAGGAATACTATAAACACATTTCTAGCAATTAATTTCATAGAAAATGCTCTACAAATGTTACATAATTAACTAGTAAATAATACATGGGTCACCTTCGTGGTGACCCATGTAGGTCACTACATGGATGTACCCATGTGTGAAGACTCACGGGTGAACCCATATAGGAACCCATATGGTGACCTACGTGGGTCACCATATAGGATCCCGTGTGTTATCCTACATGGTTTTTTTCAGTAGGGTAGGCATTAGATTAGGTTGCGTTAAAATAAGTTATCAATCGTCATAGATAAAATAGATATCTACCTGACTTATTAGTATGACATGGCGACAGTCTGCCTCTGTCACTGTCATTCGACATTGTTTTTTAGTGACATCATGAATTTTAAATTTTCATCAACTGACTACTAAATTTTAAAAGTCTGGTTCTGTTCCGTGTTTTAATAGTCAGACTACGAAATATTAATACCGTCGCAGTTTTTCCCCACTTTAGTAGTCAATTTACTAAAAAAACATAATGAGTTTATCACAAACTAGTATACAAAGTTTCTCCGTGAACAAGAATGAATTGTAAATTTAAAAAAGAAGAAAAATTTCAATTGTGTAAAACTTTGGACGTTTTAGGAACGTTCTTAAAACGTTTCTAAAACGTTCCAATTCAACTCGACGTCTATCAGGTCGGGCTAGAAATTTTATTAATAGAATATCCGTAAATTTCGACTAAAAAATGTTCTTTAAAATAGAATTAACGCGAAAGTAGAAATAATCCAAATACTTTTACATAATGCAACATAAAATAAATTGTAAATTTAAAAAAGAAGAAAAATTTCAATTGTGTAAAACTTTGGACGTTTTAGGAACGTTCTTAAAACGTTTCTAAAACGTTCCAATTCAACTCGACGTCTATCAGGTCGGGCTAGAAATTTTATTAATAGAATATCCGTAAATTTCGACTAAAAAATGTTCTTTAAAATAGAATTAACACGCAAGTAGATATAATCCAAATACTTTTACATAATGCAACAAGAGTAAATTGTAAATTTAAAAAAGGAGAGAAAAATTTCAATTGTGTAAAACTTTGGACGTTTTAGGAACGTTCTTAAAACGTTTCTAAAACGTTCCAATTCAACTCGACGTCTATCAGGTCGGGCTAGAAATTTAATTAATAGAATATCCGTAAATTTCGACTAAAAAATGTTATTTATAATAGAATTAACGCGCAAGTAGAAATAATCCAAATACTTTTACATAATGTACTAAAAATAAATTGTCGAGCAAGAAATTTTAATAAAATATCCATAAATTTAGATTAAAAGAGCTAATTTAAATTTTGTTGAAGTGGACCGAATTTATTCTCCTTATTGGTCAGATCTAGTTTTAACTGCTGTTAATGAATGCTGTGTTTGTCTACAGGAAAAAAAGTGTTATTTTCACACTAAAAGTAGTGTTTAAAACAACACGTTATATTTTTTACGGATACTTTGTGATTTTAACATTTTATTAATGTTAAAATAACAGTAGAGTGTGTTAAATTAATACTAGAGAATGTTAAATTAATATACATTTTTAATGTGTTTTTTAATTCATATGTATAAAACGGATTTTTTACGATGTTGATTTTTGAGTGTTATTTAATTCAGTTTTTTCAAGCTAAAAAAGAGGAAAGTCATAAAAAAAATTTTTATGGATTTTATTATGAATAACCTAAGAAAATATCGAAATAGAACATTGTAATGCGAATTTCTCTGGTTCGTTGAAGCTATTCAGATGAAAGTTGTTTTAAGTCTAGTACACCCTTAAGATGAAAAATCAAAAGAATTTCAGGGTTGAAACTAAACTTCGATTTTAAAATTCCACGACTTTTCCAGGTGTTCCCGATCATTTTTAAAAAATTCCAGATGAAAAAACAAAATTGTTTTGGAATGTTTTAGCTAATCACGACAAAAATATAAAATCCTTTAAGTAAATTGTTAATAAAATAAGTTATTAATTTTGAATTTTATTAATAACAAAAATTTAAGTTGAAAATTGCGAGATTATTTATGACCAAATCTCTTTAAATTTTAACATTTAGTTTTTTTTCAGAATTTTTCACAATTATACAAGTATTTTAAACATTATAATAACATTTTTGGAAACGGAAGTTACTTCCGTTTATTCAATAACAATTTTTTTTGCTAATTATTTACTTTAATGTTAGAAAATCTTTAAAAATTTTCAAAAAATTCGATATTTTTTTCCAAATTATTAAATTGCAATTATCTTGGGGTCTTGAACCGACAAAGTAGTCCCTTTTTATGCGGTCATCCAAATATATAGTTAAAGTTAAAAGTCACAACTCCAGAAACTGTACTTACATTAATATATTTAGGAAATTAAACATTGTTTTTAATCAGTTTTAAGCGTATTTAAATTTTGTCGAAATCAAAAATACTTATTTTGTTTACGCTTTCAAGTCTACTAATATAGTAGAAAAATGTTTATCTGTAAATTATTTTTTAATGGTTTATAGTTTCTATCGCAATAATCTGAATATTTGAAAATTAAAAAAAATAGTTTATGTAATTTTATACAATTTTATACATTTATTACTTATAAAAGGAAAAAATTTTTGTTGTAAATATTTTCCAATGTTAGTCAATTTTTTGCCGTGGTCTAAAGTTTTAAAAATTTACAAAAAATTTGCTCATTTGTTAATACGTTTTATTAATAATTCAAATAATTGAAAATATTTATCTGTAAAAACATTTCCAGCTTTTACAATTTTTTTTTTGCAATGGTCTAAATAACTGTCAATAAGAAAAAACGATAATGATTAGCAAAATTTTATAAAAGATTTAAAAATCTAAAATTTTTTTGTATTAAAAACTTTTCAACAGTTTTCAACATTTTGCATTTTTAAAATATAAAAAATGGTTTATTGGTATTTTCAAAACGTTTTCTAATGTTTGAAAATATTACGTCAATTATAAGGTTTGCCAAATTCTTAGATTGTCACGCCATATATTTTATTTTGATTAAAACCAAACAGTAATTAATTGTAAAATGTGATTAGAGATGTGCTTATATGAGAATTTTTGTGTTAAAAAAGGAAACCTCTTATATTAACTGATAAAAATGAATTTGAATAATTGAATAATTATTCAAATTATATTATTTAGAAAAATTTGGTTTTTGAAATAAATATTTATTAGAAATAATATTTATAAAATTTTAAGTAAAAAATTAAAACTATGAAACTAGTAAACTATTTCTCTGTTTGTTAATTTATTGCTTAAATGAAAATCTATTTTGTCAAAATTATTAAATATTCCATATTTTATTTTCAGGGCTCGGATCGATTTTAAGATTCAAGCTTTGAATTAAGTCGCTTTAGTCGCATAAATTCATAACAAAAGTCACGAAAAGTAGCATAAAATTTCCAAAAAAAGTCGGAAAAAAGTCGCATGAAATTTTTTGGAAAAAAGCCAAAAAAGAAATACGAAATTGGGAAAATTGTAAAAAAAAAGAAAAGTATTTAACATTTTTTAAAAATATTCTCTTTAAAATGTCAATTATTTTTTATAAATAATAAAAATTCTTATCTGAAATTCAATTATTTTTATAAGTAATAACATTTAAGGCAAGAATTCAATTATTTTCAGAAATAATACAATTCTTCAAGAAATTCAATTATTTTCATAAATAACAATATTCTTCGCAGAGAACCAGGAATTTAATTATTATCAAAAAATACTAATATCATTCTCGGCAAGATTCTTGGCAAATAAATTCAATTATTAAAAATTTTTTTTTTAAATTCTCCTCACAATTTTAATTATCTTTATAAATATCAAAATTCTTCTGCAAAATTCAATTACTTTTAAACATTTTTAAAAAAATCTGTTCAAAAATTCAATTATCTTTATAAATAATAAAATTCTTCTCTGAAATTTAATTATTTGTGAAAATAATAATAAAATTCTTTTCAAAGTTTCAATTACCTATCTTTAAAAATAAAAAAAATTCATCCTCGAAATTCTATTATTTTTAAAATTTTGTTTAAATTCCTAGTCAAAATTTTATTTATCTTCCTAAATAATAAAATTCATCCTGTATTTAAAAAAAAATTTTTAATTTTAAATAAATAAACTCTGTAAAGAATATATGAGTCTTAATAAAATTTATGATACAGACCGTGAAATAGTTTCATTTTAAGGCAAAAAATAAAATGTTGGTTATTGTTTTGAAA
>JAVJHS010000536.1:0-24000 GCA_032873175.1 Leptopilina drosophilae | reverse complement strand
CGATTTTTAACACCAGTTAACTGTTAAATTGATAAAAATTTCAAATGTTAACGGTTTTCTCAAATTAAAAATATTTTTTTGTCTAAAAATTGACCACAGATCAAATTCTCACTTATGCTATCGGAAAGAGCATAAAAAATACGTTAGGACTGAAACAGAAAAGTCGATTTTTAAAACCGGTAAAGGGTTAAAATAATAAAAATTTCAAATTTTAACGCTTATCTCAAAATAAAATATTTTTTTGTCAACAAATTGACCACAGATTAAATTCTCACTTATGCTATTGGAACGAGCTTAAAAAACGTTAGGACTGAAACAAAAAAGTCGATTTTTAACACCGGTAAAGGGTTAAAATGATAAAAAAATTAAAATTTCAAGTGTTTTCTCAAATTAAAAATAGACTTTTCGTCTAAAAATTAACCCAAGATCAATTCTCACTTACGCTATTGGAAAAAGCATAAAAAATACGTTAGGACTAAAACAGAAAAGGCGATTTTTAACACCAGTTAAGGGTTAAATTGATAAAAATTTCAAATGTTAACGGTTTTCTCAAATTAAAAATATTTTTTTGTCTAAAAATTGACCACAGATCAAATTCTCACTTATGCTATCAGAAAGAGCATAAAAAATACGTTAGGACTGAAACAGAAAAGTCGATTTTTAAAAACGGTAATGGGTTAAAATGATAAAAAAATTGAAATTTTAACGATTTTCTCAAATTAAAAATAAACTTTTCGTCTAAAAATTGATAAGAGATCAAATTCTCACTTATGCTTTGGGAAAAGGATAAAAAAATACATTAGGACTGAAACAGAAAAGTCGATTTTTAACACCTGTAAATGGTTAAAATGATAAAAAATTGAAATTTTAACGGTTTTCTTAAATTAAAAATAGACTTTTCGTCTAAAAATTAACCCGAGATCAATTCTCACTTACGCTATTGGAAAAAGCATAAATAATACGATGGGAGTAAAACAGAAAAGGCGATTTTTAACACCAGTCAAGGGTTAAATTGATAAAAATTTCAAATATTAACGGTTTTCTCAAATTAAAAATATTTTTTTTCTAAAAATTGACCACAGATTAAATTCTCACTTATGCTATCGGAAGGAGCATAAAAAATACGTTAGGACTGAAACAGAAAAGTCTATTTTTAAAACCGGTAATGGGTTAAAATGATAAAAATTTTAAATTTTAACGGTTTTCTCAAATTAAAAATATTTTTTTGTCTAAAAATTCACGACAGATCAAATTTTCACTTATGCCATCGGAACGAGCATAAAAAAATACGTTAGGACTATAACAGAAAAGTCGATTTTTAACACCGGTAAATGGTTAAAATGATAAAAAAATTGAAATTTTAACGGTTTTCTCAAATGAAAAATAGACTTTTCGTCTAAAAATTAACCCGAGATCAATTCTCACTTACGCTATTGGAAAAAGCATAAAAAATACGTTGGGACTAAAACAGAAAAGGCGATTTTTAACACCAGTCAAGGGTTAAATTGCTAAAAATTTCAAATGTTAACGGTTTTCTCAAATTAAAAATATTTTTTTGTCTAAAAATTGACCACAGATCAAATTCTCACTTATGCTATCGGAAAGAGCATAAAAAATACGTTAGGACTGAAACAGAAAAGTCGATTTTTAAAACCGGTAAAGGGTTAAAATAATAAAAATTTCAAATTTTAACGCTTATCTCAAAATAAAATATTTTTTTGTCAACAAATTGACCACAGATTAAATTCTCACTTATGCTATTGGAACGAGCTTGAAAAAAACGTTAGGACTGAAACAAAAAAGTCGATTTTAAACACCGGTAAAGGGTTAAAATGATAAAAAAATTAAAATTTCAAGTGTTTTCTCAAATTAAAAATAGATTTTTCATCTAAAAATTAACCCGAGATCAAATTTTCACTTATTCTATCGGAAAGATCATAAAAAATACGTTAGGACTGAAACAGAAAAGTCGATTTTTAACACCTGTAAATGGTTAAAATGATAAGAAAATTGAAATTTTAACGGTTTTCTCAAATTAAAAAATATTGTTTGTCTAAAAATTGACCACAGATCAAATTCTCACTTATGCTATCGGAAAGATCATAAAAAATACGTTAGGACTGAAACCGAAAAGTCTATTTTTAAAACCGGTAATGGGTTAAAATGATAAAAATTTCAAATTTTAACGGTTTTCTCAAATTAAACATATTTTTTGTCTAAAAATTCACGACAGATCAAATTTTCACTTTTGCCATCGGAACGAGCATAAAAAAATACGTTAGGACTGAAACAGAAAAGCCGATTTTTAAAACCGATAAAGGGTTAAAATGATAAAAAAATTAAAACTGTAACAGTTTTCTCAAATTAAAAACAGACTTTTCGTCTAAAAATTGAATCGTGATCAAATTATCACTTACGCTATCGGAAAGTGCATAAAATAATACGTTACGACTAAAACAGAAAAGCCGATTTTTAACACCGGTAAAGGGTTAAAATGATGAAAAAATTGAAATTTTAACGATTTTCTCAAATTAAAAATAGACTTTTCGTCTAAAAATTAACCCGAGATCAATTCTCACTTACGCTATTGGAAAAAGCATAAAAAATACGTTAGGACTAAAACAGAAAAGGCGATTTTTAAAACCGGTAAAGGGTTAAAATAATAAAAATTTCAAATTTTAACGCTTATCTCAAAATAAAATATTTTTTTGTCAACAAATTGACCACAGATTAAATTCTCACTTATGCTATCGAAAAAATCATAAAAAATAGGTTAGGACTGTAACAGAAAAGTCGATTTTTAACACCGGTAAAGTGTTAAAATGATAAAAAAATTAAAACCGTAACAGTTTTCTCAAATTAAAAACAGACTTTTCGTCTAAAAATTGAATCGTGATCAAATTATCACTTATGCTATCGGAAAGAGCTTAAAAAATACGTTAGGACTAAAACAGAAAAGTCGATTTTTAACACCGGTAAAGGGTTAAAATGATAAAAAAATTGAAATTTTAACGATTTTCTCAAATTAAAAATAAACTTTTCGTCTAAAAATTGATAAGAGATCAAATTCTCACTTATTCTTTGGGAAAAGGATAAAAAAATACATTAGGACTGAAACAGAAAAGTCGATTTTTAACACCTGTAAATGGTTAAAATGATAAAAAAATTGAAATTTTAACGGTTTTCTCAAATTAAAAATAGACTTTTCGTCTAAAAATTAACCCGAGATCAAATTTGCACTTATTCTATCGGAAAGAGCATATAAAATATGTTAGGACTAAAACAGAAAAGTCGATTTTTAACACTGGAAAAGGGTTAAAATGATAAAAAAATTGAAATTTTAACGATTTTCTCAAATTAAAAATAAACTTTTTGTCTAAAAATTGTTCCGAGATCAATTCTCACTTACGCTATTGGAAAAAGCATAAAAAATACGTTTGGACTAAAACAGAAAAGGCGATTTTTAACACCAGTCAAGGGTTAAAATAAAAAAAAAATTGAAATTGTAACGGTTTTTTCAAATTCAAAATAGACTTTTCGTCTAAAAATTGATCCGAGATCAAATTCTCACTTATGCTTTGGAAAAAGCATAAAAAAATACATTAGGACTAATACTGAAAGTCGATTTTTAATACCGGTAAAGGGTTTAAATAAAAAAATGAAATTTTAACGGTTTTTTAAAAATTAAAAATAGACTTTTAGTCTTAAAATTAACCCGAGATCTATTCTCACTTACGCTATTGGAAAAAACATAAAAAAATACGTTGGGACTAAAACAGAAAAGCCGATTTTTAACACCGGTAAAGGGTTAAAATGATGAAAAAATTGAAATTTTAACGATTTTCTCAAATTAAAAATAGACTTTTCGTCTAAAAATTAACCCGAGATCAATTCTCACTTACGCTATTGGAAAAAGCATAAAAAATACGTTAGGACTAAAACAGAAAAGGCGATTTTTAACAACAGTCAAGGGTTAAATTGATAAAAATTTCAAATATTAACGGTTTTCTCAAATTAAAAATTTTTTTTGTCTAAAAATTGACCACAGATCAAATTCATACTTATGCTATCGAAAAAATCATAAAAAATACGTTAGGACTGTAACAGAAAAGTCGATTTTTAACACCGGTAAAGTGTTAAAATGATAAAAAAATTAAAACCGTAACAGTTTTCTCAAATTAAAAACAGACTTTTCGTCTAAAAATTGAATCGTGATCAAATTATCACTTATGCTATCGGAAAGAGCTTAAAAAATACGTTAGGACTAAAACAGAAAAGTCGATTTTTAACACCGGTAAAGGGTTAAAATGATAAAAAAATTGAAATTTTAACGATTTTCTCAAATTAAAAATAAACTTTTCGTCTAAAAATTGATAAGAGATAAAATTCTCACTTATTCTTTGGGAAAAGGATAAAAAAATACATTAGGACTGAAACAGAAAAGTCGATTTTTAACACCGGTCAATGGTTAAATTGATAAAATTTTCAAATTTTAACGGTTTTCTCAAATTAAAAATAGTCTTTTCGTCTAAAAATTGACCACATATCAAATTCTTACTTATGCTTTGGAAAAAGCATAAAAAAATACATTAGGTCTAATACTGAAAGTCGATTTTTAATACCGGTAAAGGGTTAAAATAAAAAAATGAAATTTTAACGGTTTTTTAAAAATTAAAAATAGACTTTTAGTCTTAAAATTAACCCGAGATCAATTCTCACTTACGCTATTGGAAAAAACATAAAAAAATACGTTGGGACTAAAAGAGAAAAGGCGATTTTTAACACCAGTCAACGGTTAAATTGATTAAAAAATGAAATTTTAACGGTTTTCTCAAATTAAAAATAGACTTTTTGTCTAAAAAATGATCCGAGATCAAATTCTCACTTATGCTTTGGAAAAAGCATAAAAAAACACATTAGGACTGATACTGAAAAGTCGATTTTTAACACCGGTCATGGGTTAAAATAGAAAAAAAATTGAAATTGTAACTGTTTTTTCAAATTCAAAATAGACTTTTCGTCTAAAAATTAACCCGAGATCAAATTTTCACTTATTCTATCGGAAAGAGCATAAAAAATATGTTAGGACTAAAACAGAAAAGTCGATTTTTAACACCTGTAAATGGTTAAAATGATTAAAAAATTGAAATTTTAACGGTTTTCTCAAATTAAAAATAGACTTTTCGTCTAAAAATTAACCCGAGATTAATTCTCACTTACGCTATTGGAAAAAGCATAAAAAATACGTTGGGACTAAAACAGAAAAGGCAATTTTTAACACCAGTCAAGGGTTAAATTAATAAAAATTTCAAATATTAACGGTTTTCTCAAATTAAAAATATTTTTCTGTCTAAAAATTGACCACAGATCAAATTCTCACTTATGCTATCGGAAAGAGCATAAAAAATACGTTAGGACTGAAACAGAAAAGTCGATTTTTAAAACCGGTAATGGGTTAAAATGATATAAAAATTAAAGCTTTAACAGTTTTCTCAAATTAAAATCAAACTTTTCGTCTAAAAATTGAATCGTGATCAAATTATCACTTATGCTATCGGAAAGTGCATAAAAAATACGTTAGGACTGAAACAGAAAAGTCGATTTTTAAAACCCGTAAAGGGTTAAAATGATAAAAAAATTGAAATTTTAACGGTTTTCTCAAATTAAAAATAGACT
Organism: Leptopilina drosophilae; assembly: GCA_032873175.1. Classification (NCBI taxonomy): domain Eukaryota; kingdom Metazoa; phylum Arthropoda; class Insecta; order Hymenoptera; family Figitidae; genus Leptopilina; species Leptopilina drosophilae. The sequence goes on along the minus strand of JAVJHS010000536.1, from coordinate 18,324 downwards.
TTTCATCTAAAAATTAACCCGAGATCAATTCTCACTTACGCTATTGAAAAAAGCATAAAAAATACGTTGGGACTAAAACAGAAAAGGCGATTTCTAACACCAGTCAAGGGTTAAATTTATGAAAAAATTGAAATTTTAACGGTTTTCTCAAATAAAAAAAAGGCTTTTCGTCTAAAAATTTACCCGAGATCAAATGCTCTCTTATGCCATCGGAAAGAGCATAAAAAATACGTTAGGACTGAAGTAGTGTATCTAGGCCGGTTCTACAAGGTTTCGGTCGGTAATTGTTCGAAATCAGCATTACCGCAGTCGGTAACTTACCCGCAATCTGCAATACCGACCTATCGGGTAATTTCTTGTCCGTTGCTTTCGTTAGATGGCGTTGCTTGCAGTGGGTCTAATTTGCATATATTTAAATTAGTTAACCCTTTTTTAATTTGCATTTTTTTAAATTAGTTAATATGCATACCACCCAGTTTTCTCCCTCTCTCTTTCAGTTCATGCAAATACTATCCACTTTCACCCACCTTCTTTAAGTATTATGCAAAATCCACCCTTTTAAACGTGGAATATGCAAATACCACCCACTTTCACCCTCCCTCCTTTTTTATATTTTACCTAACCTGTATTGTTCTTTGCAAACACCCCCTCCCACCACTCACTCACCCGTTACCTATGTTAAATGCATTGCTTAAAGGTAACCACCCCCCACCCACCCACTTTTTCCCTTCATACGTATATTTTTTCTATACTACCACCCACCACCACCCACTTTGTATAAACCTGAAATTTTAAAAATCGTACAGAGAACCGCGAGGGACCAAGCGTTCGCGAGATACCGCGCAGACGTAGTGGGTAGTGGGAGTGGGTGGTGTGGTAAGGCCCAGTGCGCAGTGGAGGTGCGCGTACGGTTACCGCGTTGAGTGAGTGGATAGTTCCATGCGTCAGACCTTGCTGTCTGACTCATGCAGGGTGCTTCACTGGCACTATAACACCGTAGGGATAAATGTATTGTCCAAAAATATCTAAGCAAGTTTCAACTTGTCTATTTTCAAAATAACAATAGTATTGTTTCAAAATCTTGTTACAAGTTTTAACCTGTATCTTGAATAGAATACAGACATTGTCTAAAAAAAACCTTCTGACAGGTTTTAACCTGCCTGTAGATAATAACAAAGACATTTTTAAGAATCCTTTTTGAGACGTCGTTTTCATGAAAGTTTGTACACTTCCACTAAATAACTCTTCTTTTTTTAATTTAAAGTGAAGGTTGTTGCGTGCGCAGTTGTTAAAATGGGGGTAAGGAGTGGAAGATAAAGGTAAGTTTACACCTAAGAAACATGAAAAATTTAACTAAAAACACACACTACATTAAATAAAATATCCATACTTCGCACACGTTAAATCAGATAAAAATAGCAATAAGTCCCTTTAATGTTACCAGATATTTAGTAATGAATATTACAAAAACTCCTAATATTGCAGACATTTTAATTTTAGAAACGATAATAAAAATGATGAGGATGATGAATAAATGTTACAAATATTTATATTTTCAAATTTTTGGTAAACTATGAAACTTTTTTAAAAGTAATATTTATAACCTAAAACGACATACATAAGGTTTCAATTTAAAAAAAAATTTCAAACACTTTTTAAAATATGACCCATTGAAGTGACTCCATCATAAAATGCAAGAATTTCGGTAATAAATATTCCTCAAATATAGTTCGTCTAAAATATAAAAATAAAATTGATTTAAATTTATTATACCACTATCTAGGCCCCAATCTAAGGATTTGTGTTATGCAAATTTATTTCTCCTATAGCTGAAAAATGACCTTTATTTTTTTATAAAAATCATACTCTTGTCTTTGACAGCTCACCCATTTTTCAAATATGTTTCTTTTTGAAACTCTCTGTACGGGAACTAGATAATATTATAATAATTGTTAATAAATTTGAAAAAGTTTCATACGGTTTATTAGGAAAGAAATTTTTGAAAAATGCCATCTTTCGTGACGTCACAACTGTTGTTCCCCGATCTTAATAGCAAATTAACAATAAATTAGTATTTTCAATTCCTCAATTTTTGAGAGGAAAAATGAATTCTTTAATGACAACCTTTTTTCTTAAAAATCAAATTGGAACCACTATTAAGGTCATGTTATTCAGTGTGCCGTATTTTCATAGTAAAGTAAATGGGACATGTGACTATTAAATAACATAACCGTTATTTTTTCTATCCAGGCGTTTATTCCTTTTAAAATCGAGTTTAAACCTGCCTAAACATTATCAGGCAACGTCAATATTCACGTAAAGATCAGTGAATATCTGCGTGAAGACATTTACTATCAGAATATATCTTATTAAGTGTAAAAATATTAATGTAAAAAAGTTATATATAACGTTTCTTAAAGATTACTTGAATTCTCTATAAAGTACATTCATTCAACTTTTCTAAATGTTAACTTTAATGCTCTGTCTACTAATGTGACAGATATTGTTTAAAATCTTCTACTTGAGTTGTTAAAAAGAAATTGACTGATGACACTTTTGCATCTACAGTTCATGCTTATACAGAATTCATTAAAACGGTTCCAGTCATAAGCTTCTGCACTAGTACTCTGGCATTCTGACTCAGCGAATTGATCCCATGATGTTAGCCACACTTTGAGGCTTTACTAGATTTGACAAATGGTTAACTTCTTCAAATGTTAGCTTTAACTTTTATAAAAGTTTACTTTAACTTTTCCAGTAGTTAACTTTAACTTTTATAAAAGTTTACTTTAACTTTTCCAGTAGTTAACTTTAACATCTTAAAAGTTAAGCTTAACTTCTTCAATAATGCATAGAGAAAAATGGAGTATTGATCAAACTATCTGGAGAGACAAACAGACTATATTTGAGGTTAAATGTTTTGTAACCATCTCGGAGAGATAAATAGATACTTTGATGATCAAGTTGACTATCTCAGAGGGAAAAATTAACTATCTAGACAATCAGGCTAACACTCAAAACCTAACTCTCTCACTTTGGCTATCCAGTTTTCTCAGTGTGAAGGAGCAGAGTGAATTCCTTGTAAACAACATATATACACGAAAAAAAATTTATTGTATAATTTACAGGATTTCCCGCTCTATCTATGAGCCACGGTTGTAGTATCCACAAACGGCTGAGTTTAGGGAATACATAAACCAAACTGTGTGCATCACAAACTGCAACAGACAAACTGCAGGATTTCTTGGTACTATTACAGATTCATTTGTGCTACACCCAAACCAGCTTGTTAGGAAAACACTACACTGAAATAAATGCTTTGACATTATCAACAATAAATCTGCATGTTAAAAACATCAAATTGACAAAAGTTTTATCATTAAGAATAAAAAAATGTATAAGTAAAACAATTTCTGGCTTTTCTATATGATAAAACAACTAAAAAACTTTATAGAATTGTATTAATAACTAAGACTTAATTTTTTTCGACGTAAGGTTCCCTTTACCTCATACGGATACATATGAAATTTAAATTACAAGTCAATAAATTTAAACTGAAAATATTGAATTTCTTTCGATAGGCTGCTACTGACTATTTTGGTGGAACGCTATAAGATTATACTCAAAAAGACTAGAGACAGGAGGGCTAACTGCAGTAGTGAGGGTGGGACAAATATAAGGGGGATTATGAAAGCGTGGTTACATTGCGCCAAATATCGTGTTTCGATTCTGCAATTCCACTCACACACGCGTGTCACGTGTTTAAAAATATTATGTAAGATATACGTTATAAGATAACCACTAATACTGACTCACTGCTGTGAGTGAGAAAACAGCCAAGTTAGCCCTCCTGTCTCTAGACTTCTTGACTATACTTTTAGGTAGCTGCGGTACAATGTTAGGCGCGTGACAGTCCTAAAATTGTTAAGCTGCAAACTAATGGCGGTATCCCTACTGCTTTAATAAACCGCTCACCAACATTTTGGACATTTACACATACAGCGCACCAAAACTGTAATAGAGCCACTATCACATATGTTGCTCAACTACAAATCCATAGGTCCATCAGTTTACATTTTAAGTTTATCATGATTATACTGAGTTAATTAAAAACGATTACAGTCCTAACACTCTAGCATTCTAACTCAGTTAATTGATAACATGGTTTCCTTGACATTGTAATTCAACCTTTTTAATAGTTAAATTTACCATTTTTAATAATTAACCTTAACTTTTAAAAAAGTTAACTTTAACTTTTCGAAAAGTTAACTTTAACTTTTCGAAAAGTTAACTTTAACTTTTTAAAAAGTTAACGTTAACTTTTCCAATAGTTGACGTTAACTTTTCTTATAGTTAACGTTAACTTTTCTTATAGTTAACGTTAACTTTTCCAATAGTTAACTTTAACTTTTCAAATAGTTGACTTCAATTTGATTGGTATTAATATTTTCTTTATACAAAAAGTATAGTAAAAATAAAATCTTTGTATTATAAGGACACAATGATACCAGTCAAATTAACTTTAACTTTTCAAAAAGTTAACTTTAACTTTTCTAATAGTTAACGTTAACTTTTTCAATAGTTAACTTTAACTTTTCAAAAAGTTAACGTTAACTTTTCTAATAGTTAACTTTAACATTTTCATTTATTAATCTTAACTTTTCAAAAAGATAACTTTATCTTTTAAAAATGTTAACTTCATTTTGACTAGTATAATTGTTTTCTTATTATAAATATTGTAGTAAAATGTACTATGTCTGTATTAAAAGGAAGCAATGATACCAGTCAAATTAACTTTATCTGTTCAAAAAGTTGCCTTTATCTTTTCCAAATGTTAACTTCAAGTTGACTGGTATAATTGTTTTCAAAATCTGCAGGTATAGTTAAACACTTTTGAGTTTTACTGAACGAACGCTTGAAGTTCATATTTTATGAATGTAGGGTTATTTTACAAAATAATTTAACGAGAAATATGATATTCGATATTTTATAAATCATGGTGTCCGACTGTAGATGCAACCATTTTTGAGTAGCGCAATGAGTAGAACAAAGTTTTGTTGATAATTAGTAATAAATATTAAATTTATTGTAGTGGGTAACCACTACTAAGGTTAGGGTGACCATCTGTAATGCTACATATTCGGACATCCATGTACATTGTAGAATAACATATAATAATTTCCCTACTTCACCTTATTTAAATAGAAGCGCTGATGAGGAAGTAGTAAGACCAACCACACTTATAATTTCTAGACAGGTGATTATCGGACACTGACTAGAATGACCTCATCTTTAGGTAGGGAAATCGATCTGGATCTATTTATATCACTATTAAAATTTTTAAACCGTTGCAGAGCGAGTACAACGACTGAACTGTCATATTTTTTGAATTATATTACTTTCTAATTTTTCATTGTATAATAATGTTTATGCATGGATTGAATCAATCTTTTATTATTCAGTGTATATATGCAGATTTTGTAAAAAGTGTCTGTGTTCAGTAAAAAATTTATTGAAAAATGTTTGTTTACCAATTTTAGGTCTTTTAAACCAATCAATGCCGTTCTATTAAGCGATAATCGCATGTCTTATTTTACTTACAAATTTCTCAGACTTTCCAACACTTTTAAAAAATTTATTGTGAAATGAAAGTAGCTTGTGTAAGCATTAGCCTGTCATTTTAAAAGCAAATTTAATCCTTTTAAATTTTTTTGGTTATACATATGTATAAATTAAAAAGTTTTTGATCAACTCAAGCAAAAATCATTACTAACTGACAAAAATCAGAATCAAAGATTTCATATTCCAGAACACTGAAATATTTTTTTACAAAATTGATCATTTTAGATGAATTCGGAAACACTCACGAATTTTTTTTAAATAGAATTGAAACGTGTTGTCACAGTCAACACATGCGCTTACGTTAAACTTCGACAATACTTGAGATAGTAGTGACTACAATCAGAGAGTTAGCATAAGTAGGGGAAAATCCTCTAGTACCGGACACCTAAGGGTTTCAAAAAATAAAATTAAAAGTTCTAAAAAAATATTGCTTCATTTATGAATTAATTAACTCTACAATACACTGAAAAAAATGATAATGTTAATTTTGACATACAAGTATGGTTAGGATGTATAGCTGAAACAGCAATACCGTATTGCTATTTTTAAAATACAGTATTCGTGTTCTCCGCATACATATCATTGTCTCTCAAATACATATTGCTGTTCTACACTGCGTATGGCTAAAACAGCAATACTGTATGGCAGTATCATATCTACCAATATAATATGCCAGAATTGGCTATATTTATAGCAGTACCATAAATATATTTTTTTCAGTGTATATAATACCAAAATCAATTAACAAAAATACAATATTTTCATAAACATTTTTTAAGTTCAACTTTGTTTTGGTGAAATAAATACTGCAATTTTGATATTTTCCCCTCGTACCGGTCAGTCTAAAACTTTTAATTTTTACTATACATTTCTCATAGTGTAGAATTTATATATTATATTATCAACTTCTAATAAGCTTTAATTTAATTCTCCAGCAAAAAGTAATAAAAAATTATATTTTTACTTTATAAGTCCAAAATATCTAACACATGTTCGACTATAGAAAAAATTTAAAACAGGCTCCGACTTATTTGGAATTTCATTTCCAAACTTACCTACATTTGCGGCTCCAGGATAAAAAACAGTGAAATGAATGGTAAAAGGTTTAAAGCACGTCAGTAGGCTTAACATGCTTTCATTCTTATGCACACTTATACGAGGAACAAAGCAGACATGCATTGACAGGCGCTTCTGGGCAGAGTCCAAGACAAGTCCAATGCCGAGTCCCATACTGACTATAATGTAAGCAGATCTTCTAGTGACCTACATTATTATTTTTATTTATCAAAATATTTACTTTTTTGTAATATTCAATTTGAAACTAAATATACACACACCGAACCTCAAAATAAGATGAAACATTTCAATTAGATATTTTCCTAAATTCATTTGTAACAGTAAAATTTTATCACAAAACTACACTCACTATTAAATTTAAAATTAAAATTTTTATTAATAAAACAAATAATAGGGCCCGATGCACACTACAAACTACAACTAGACTTCCGTGTAGGGGAGACTGGGGTAAACCCGCTCACTTTTTTCAGAACGGTAAAAACCTAGGAAATTAATCTCTAAATCCAAATTAATTTATGTAATTTGAAAGGTTATAATTTCTAATATCAAAATGAAAAAGAATTTTTGATTTATCTTTCTTACTTTTACTTAGGGAAAATTTTTAATACACATATACCAAATTTCAAAATCACAATTTTTCAGGGTAAATCCTCTCACCCCTCAGGGTAAACCCGATCACTTGATTTTTTTTAAGAATTTAAGGTAATCCCAACAGTTTTATTTTGTATATATTAAATTTCACCTTATTTCCGTCTTCAGCATGATTTATTAATGATAAATTATGAGTTCTATAAACAATTAATATTCGTTTATTAAATAATAAGTATATGTTTCATGATTTGCAACTGTGAATTTAAATAATATTTTATTAAGAGAAAATTTAGCCGAAAAAGACAGCCACAAATTTTAATTATTTGTTTGTTATAACCGTTATAATCTAATAATGACTGATATAGACATGATTTCGCTCAATGTTGCCAACAAATATTAATAATTCGGCGCCACCTGTTGAACAAAATCGCCACAAATCGCGAAATGCGGGACATTAAAAATGTTAAATATTCAACTAATAATTACTCAATAATTCAATAATATTGTTAGGAAATGAATATTATTTATCTTTTAATAAATATTTTTGAATATTAAAAATTTTAAGATCGCAAAAAACACGCAAATACTGTTAATAATGATTCGGCTTCCTAAACAAATTGAATAAGCGAGGGGCTATACCCCGACTTCATGTGAGTGACTTTACCCCGAATGTATTTCTCACATTTCAGAATAAATTTAAATAAATCTTTTTGAAATCAAACAAAAATAATAATCGAAAAACTTAAAAATCAGATCATTTTTTACCCATCTAAAAACAATTGACCGCCTCTTTTTTATGACGACTTCATGAAACTAGACGAAAGTTTGTTAACATTAGTTGTATGTTAAGTACTATTCACAGTACAAATATCTCCATCTTAATGAATCTAAGGACTCTCGTACTCAACAGTCACCGATTAAGTGAACGTTAATACGAAGATTGTAACAATTGAGTAGCTGAATTAAATTAAATGCAAATAATAATAATTGTACCTAATTTTTTCACATTTGAATTAATTACGGAATCTGATTGCACTTGTTAAAAGAAGACTATTTGCCTTTATTAAGATATTTAGCATTGAACTTAATCGAAAATCATTACAAAACTTTGTGGGATAGAGAACCAAACCTCAATATTTCTTCCTACGATAATACAAATCATTCAAATTGTTTTATATTCAGTCCGAAATCTAAAAAGACTCTGAATAGATTCCCTTTCGTCAGTGAGGCTCAAACTAGAAAAATTCGCTACGACCTTTCTAATTTCGTCACGCTTGAAATATCAGTTAATGATGTTGAAAAATAGAGGTTCTAAGTAGATCGCGTTGTCAGGTACCTGAGTTGAATATCAGAATATGTAAATTTAACTAGAGGCATTCTAGTCGGGACGGGTTTGAAAATTTTAATAGTGATATAAATAGATCCAGATCGATTTCCCTACCTGAAGATGAGGGCATTCTAGTCAAATTATCTCCTGTCTAGAAATTATTATTGTGATTGGCCTTACTACTTCCTCATCAGCGCCCCTTTTTAAATAAGGCGAAGTAAGGAAATTTCTATATGTTATTCTACAATGTACAAGAATGTCTGCATATGTAGCATTACAGATGGTCACCCTAACCTTAGTAGTGGTTACCCACTACAATATATTTAATATTTATTATTAATTATCAACAAAACTTTGTTCTACTCATTTCGCTACTAAAAATGGTTGCATCTACAGTCGGACACGATGATTTATAAAATATCGAATATCATATCACTTGTTTAATTATTTTGTAAAATAACGCTACATTCATAAAATATCAACTTCAAGCGTTCGTTCTGTAAAACTCAAAAGTGTTTAACTATACCTGCAGATTTTGAAAACAATTATACCAGTCAACTTAAAGTTAACATTTGGAAAAGATAAAGGCAACTTTTTGAACAGATAAAGTTAATTTGACTGGTATCATTGCTGCCTTTTAATACAGACATAGTACATTTTACTACAATATTTATATTAAGAAAACAATTATACTAGTCAAAATGAAGTTAACATTTTTAAAAGATAAAGTTATCTTTTTGAAAAGTTAAGATTAATAAATGAAAATGTTAAAGTTAACTATTAGAACAGTTAACGTTAACTTTTTGAAGAGATAAAGTTAACTATTGAAAAAGTTAACGTTAACTATTGGAAAAGTTAAAGTTAACTTTTTGAAAAGTTAAAGTTAATTTGACTGGTATCATTGTGTCCTTATAATACAAAGATTTTATTTTTACTATACTTTTTGTATAAAGAAAATATTAATACCAGTCAAATTGAAGTTAACTATTTCAAAAGTTAAAGTTAACTAACTTACGTCGAAAAAAATTAAGTCTTAGTTATTAATACAATTCTATAAAGTTTTTTAGTTGTTTCATCATATAGAAAAGCCAGAAATTGTTTTACTTATACATTTTTTTATTCTTAATGATAAAACTTTTGTCAATTTCATGTTTTTAACATGCAGATAGAAGACACTTAAAAAAACGCACTTAACATCCTATCTCACACTCGCGAAAGTTGGGTTTCTAATACTCAGTATTGTTGAATCGTATTAGACCGAAAACAGAATAGACAAAACTGACATAAAAATTGTAGTAATGCAAAGAAACAAATCACAGAGTTACATTTAAATACTTCATCATTTATACATTTTTGAAACAGAATTATAATTTATATATGTATTAATAACATTTTCAACTTAAAATAGATAAACTAAATGTTTCTTCAGAATAACTTTGTCAGCCAAAGTGATACTTATTATTTTTCGAAATTGTGTTTATTATTATGCGTTTTGCTAAAAGAAAAGATTCTTATTTTCAAGTTACTAAGAATTTCCTAACCAAACTTTTATTGTTGATAATGTCAAAGCACTTATTTCAGTGTAGTGTTTTTCTAACAAGCTGGTTTGGGTGTAGCACAAATCAATCTGTATTAGTACCAAGAAATCCTGCAGTTTGTGATGCACACAGTTTGGTTTATGTATTCCCTAAACTCAGCCGTTTGTAGATACTACAACCGTGGCTCATAGATAGAGCGGGAAATCCTGTAAATTATACAAGAAATTTTTTTTCGTGTATATATGTCAAAGACAAGAGTATGATTTTTATAAAAAAATAAAGGTCATTTTACAGCTATAGGAGAAATAAATTTGCATAACACAAATCCTTACATTGGGGCCTAGATAGTGGTATAATAAAGGACAACGCACAAAATGTACAGAAATTGGCTTTCGGCTAAATTGGCTGAAACTTGAGGAAGATATTCTTTGGGATGTTCTGAACAAATTATGTATGGGGCAAAATGCCCCAGAAAGAATATTTTTCGAGTTACACGCGATAGAAGTGAGGAAAATATAAAAGCATAGAGTACTCACATTTTAGAAATTCTGAGGTGCTATTATGTGACTTTACACATCTGATTAACTTTTAGGGTGAGTTAAGCTTCTTTGTACTAGTAATGATAGTGAAGAAATAGTATGAGTTTAATAAATGCGATTTAAGAGTGAAGTAAACTTCAGAATGGTAGAATAGCAATGTAAGATTAGAATAGAAGTGAGTAAATGAATAATCTGATTAACTTTTAGGGTGAGTTAAGCTTCTTTGTACTAGTAATGATAGTGAAGAAATAGTAAGAGTTTAATAAATGCGATTTAAGAGTGAAGTAAACTTCAGAATGGTAGAATAGCAATGTAAGATTAGAATAGAAGTGAGTAAATGAATAATTTGATTAACTTTTAGTGTCAGTTAAGCTTCTTTCTACTTGTAATGATAGTGAAGAAATAGTAAGAGTTTAATAAATGCGATTTAAGAGTGAAGAAAACGTATTCGTGTCATAAGAAGTTTTTAAGACATCGTTAAGAGATCCAGGTGCTTATCAGTTGGTTTTATTTAGTTATTGTACCGTCAGCATTAGCATTACCCAATGTGCACCACGAGGAGGTAGCATGATCGGATTTTGCACATCATTTAATCCTGAAAAGGACAGATTGATTTTAAATATATTTCGTTCTGATTTTTTTGTTATTCCAAATATTTATTTATGGACGTGGTCTATTTCCAGCATCAAGAATGACATCTATGAGTCTTGTCGATGGATATCGGATGTTTTGTAAGTGCTGAGCGTATCCAACATAATATAAGACACTGGTGATGTGTGCACAAGTGCCAAGAGTACGCGCACCGCACTTACATGTACAATAATATCCTCGAATTACATCTGTAATATCATCATCTTCATCATCTTCATCTGATGGTTTGTAAGATATCCATAACTCGTGTCTTGCTGCTCTTGTAAATCTGGAGTAAACTCTCACTCTTAGAAAGTCACGCTCAGGAATCATGTTGACATCTCTTAACATTTCAATTTGTAATTCTTCGTCTCCTTCTCTTTGTAACTTGTCCTGCACGTACGACGGTGCTAAGTGGACTTGATATACACCAATTGTGAGGTCTTTGAGATCATCTATATCTAAAAGCGGAAAGTCGTGTACATGATTAGCATCCAATCTTACCCATCTTTGTGCATTACGCGCTGCCAGATTCTCCAATTGGACTCGCTGCTGAACTGCATTTACTTCCCTAGATTTTTCTAGCATGTAACGAGCTAAATCTTCATTTGCTTCTCGCATTTCAAGAAGAGGACGAAACTTGTTAATGATTGCACCAGCGATCCGATAGAAATCGCCAAGATGTGGTAAATGATGCATTGATGAGTCAACTGAAGGAATTTAAAAATAGACTTTAGGTGTCCATTACGAGCTTCTACAACCCATCTGCTCTTTGTAATTAGACGGAATCATTGGCTTCTTCAGTTGTCAATTGTCTTCTTCCTTGTTCAAGAAGAGGAGGCATTTTCCAGACAATTCCTAGTCTTGTCAACAATTGTGTTGCATCACGATATCCTCTATCTATTAGAACAATGTCATTTTCGCGAAACCAATCTCTCATTCTTTCGGCATCTCTGTTAAATTCATTTTCAAGAATTGCTGCATCATTGTTTCTTGCGTCGGAAAAATAGGGTCCTTGTATTTCCAAAATATATCCATCTGGTGCTACCACAAGTACAGGTTTTAATAAATGACGCCTCTTATGAACAGAGAAAGACTGACGTAATATGCGAAAATTACTACTTTTTGGTATGTAACTGTACGTTCCATCTATCACAGCAATAACACGGCGATTATTTGGCTCCACATTATACAGTATATTTGCAAAATCAGTAACATGTTGTGCAATGTACTCTTCACGAGTAATTGCTTGAAAACCTATGTTTTCAGGAACAAATATTGTCATTAAGCATTGTCGAACACTTGAAATTGCTAAACTTACAGCTTGTCTACTCGAATAACCAAACATTAATTGTAGAAAATCATCTGACAGTCCTTGGCGCATCTTACAAAGAAACATCAACAGATCTTTTTTTGATACATATCTACGACCTCCCGCACAAGGTATACCTTCAGAACAAAATTCGTATAATTCCAGAAATTGGAGTTTTGTAATAGGAGAAACACTGTGAAATTCTTCTTCAGTGAAAGAACTTTCATCCTCGATAATTTTTTTATTTAAGGCTACATTACCTTGTCGAAGTCCTTGTAATATACGTTGAAGTTCAGGGCCTTTAAGAATATAAGGTTTATTAATAAAACGCAGGCCATGCAAAAGCACTTCAGGAAAGTACCCACGATGATCAAGATGATGCGGACATGCTCTAACTCCTTCAGGAATGTAAATATCACGTAAGATAAAAACATTTAATCTACAATCAAAAGATATTCTATTAACATTGTTATCATCGTTGCATATAACGCAGGTATGACTGGATGTTTGAGTTAAAACATTAAGTCTAATGCAAGTCGGATCGCGTTCTATGTCTTGTATCTCTTTAACGACAGACTGATTACAATTTATACAAATTCTTGTAACATTTGTGATTTCAAGGAAAGGTCTATTCATTGCTTCGCGTCTCGTAATGCAAATATCGCGTTTAAAAATTGTTTTTAAAAGATATAATATAATATATAATAAATATATAATAATGTGGAGCCAAATAATCGCCGTGTTATTGCTGTGATAGATGGAACGTACAGTTACATACCAAAAAGTAGTAATTTTCGCATATTACGTCAGTCTTTCTCTGTTCATAAGAGGCGTCATTTATTAAAACCTGTACTTGTGGTAGCACCAGATGGATATATTTTGGAAATACAAGGACCCTATTTTTCCGACGCAAGAAACAATGATGCAGCAATTCTTGAAAATGAATTTAACAGAGATGCCGAAAGAATGAGAGATTGGTTTCGCGAAAATGACATTGTTCTAATAGATAGAGGATATCGTGATGCAACACAATTGTTGACAAGACTAGGAATTGTCTGGAAAATGCCTCCTCTTCTTGAACAAGGAAGAAGACAATTGACAACTGAAGAAGCCAATGATTCCGTCTAATTACAAAGAGCAGATGGGTTGTAGAAGCTCGTAATGGACACCTAAAGTCTATTTTTAAATTCCTTCAGTTGACTCATCAATGCATCATTTACCACATCTTGGCGATTTCTATCGGATCGCTGGTGCAATCATTAACAAGTTTCGTCCTCTTCTTGAAATGCGAGAAGCAAATGAAGATTTAGCTCGTTACATGCTAGAAAAATCTAGGGAAGTAAATGCAGTTCAGCAGCGAGTCCAATTGGAGAATCTGGCAGCGCGTAATGCACAAAGATGGGTAAGATTGGATGCTAATCATGTACACGACTTTCCGCTTTTAGATATAGATGATCTCAAAGACCTCACAATTGGTGTATATCAAGTCCACTTAGCACCGTCGTACGTGCAGGACAAGTTACAAAGAGAAGGAGACGAAGAATTACAAATTGAAATGTTAAGAGATGTCAACATGATTCCTGAGCGTGACTTTCTAAGAGTGAGAGTTTACTCCAGATTTACAAGAGCAGCAAGACACGAGTTATGGATATCTTACAAACCATCAGATGAAGATGATGAAGATGATGATATTACAGATGTAATTCGAGGATATTATTGTACATGTAAGTGCGGTGCGCGTACTCTTGGCACTTGTGCACACATCACCAGTGTCTTATATTATGTTGGATACGCTCAGCACTTACAAAACATCCGATATCCATCGACAAGACTCATAGATGTCATTCTTGATGCTGGAAATAGACCACGTCCATAAATAAATATTTGGAATAACAAAAAAATCAGAACGAAATATATTTAAAATCAATCTGTCCTTTTCAGGATTAAATGATGTGCAAAATCCGATCATGCTACCTCCTCGTGGTGCACATTGGGTAATGCTAATGCTGACGGTACAATAACTAAATAAAACCAACTGATAAGCACCTGGATCTCTTAACGATGTCTTAAAAACTTCTTATGACACGAATACGTTTTCTTCACTCTTAAATCGCATTTATTAAACTCTTACTATTTCTTCACTATCATTACAAGTAGAAAGAAGCTTAACTGACACTAAAAGTTAATCAAATTATTCATTTACTCACTTCTATTCTAATCTTACATTGCTATTCTACCATTCTGAAGTTTACTTCACTCTTAAATCGCATTTATTAAACTCTTACTATTTCTTCACTATCATTACTAGTACAAAGAAGCTTAACTCACCCTAAAAGTTAATCAGATTATTCATTTACTCACTTCTATTCTAATCTTACATTGCTATTCTACCATTCTGAAGTTTACTTCACTCTTAAATCGCATTTATTAAACTCATACTATTTCTTCACTATCATTACTAGTACAAAGAAGCTTAACTCACCCTAAAAGTTAATCAGATTATTCATTTACTCACTTCTATTCTAATCTTACATTGCTATTTTACCATTCTGAAGTTTACTTCACTCTTAAATCGCATTTATTAAACTCATACTATTTTTTCACTATCATTACTAATACAAAGAAGCTTATCTGACCCTAAAAGTTAATCAGATGTGTAAAGTCACATAATAGCACCTCAGAATTTCTAAAATGTGAGTACTCTATGCTTTTATATTTTCCTCACTTCTATAGCGTGTAATTTGAAAAATATTCTTTCTGGGGCATTTTGCCCCATACATAATTTGTTCAGAACATCCCAAAGAATATATTCCTCAAGTTTCAGCCAATTTAGCCGAAAGCCAATTTCTGTACATTTTGTGCGTTGTCCTCTAAATCAATTTTATTTTTATATTTTAGACGAACTATATTTGAGGAATATTTATTACCGAAATTCTTGCATTTTATGATGGAGTCACTTCAATGGGTCAAATTTTAAAAAGTGTTTGAATTTTTTTTTTAAATTGAAGCCTTATGTATGTTGTTTTAGGTTATAAATATTACTTTTAAAAAAGTTTCATAGTTTACCCAAAATTTGAAAATATAAATATTTGTAACATTTATTCATCATCCTCATCATTTTTATTATCGTTTCTAAAATTAAAATGTCTGCAATATTAGGAGTTTTTGTAATATTCATTACTAAATATCTGGTAACATTAAAGGGACTTATTGCTATTTTTATCTAATTTAACGTGTGCGAAGTATGGTTATTTTATTTAATGTAGTGTGTGTTTTTAGTTTAATTTTTCATGTTTCTTAGGTGTAAACTTACTATATCTTCCACTCCTTACCCCCATTTTATCAACTGCGCATGCAACAACCTCCACTTTAAATTAAAAAAGAAGAGTTATTTAGTGGAAGTGTACAAACTTTCATGAAAACGACGTCTCAAAAAGGTTTCTTAAAAATGTCTTTGTTATTATCTACAGGCAGGTTAAAACCTGTCAGAAGGTTTTTTTCAGACAATGTCTGTATTCTATTCAAGATACAGGTTAAAACTTGTAATAAGATTTTCAAACAATACTATTGTTATTTTGAAAATAGACAAGTTGAAACTTGCTTAGATATTTTTGGACAATACATTTATCCCTACGGTGTTGTAGTGCCAGTGAAGCACCCTGCATGAGTCAGACAGCAAGGTCTGACGCATGGAACTATCCACCCACTCAACGCGGTAACCGTACGCGCACCTCCGCTGCGCACTGGGCCTTACCACACCACCCACTCGCACTACCCACTACGTCTGCGCGGTATCTCGCGAACGCTTGGTCCCTCGCGGTTCTCTATACGATTTTTAAAATTTCAGGTTTACACTGGGTTATACTGTAATGAATGTAAGGAAAATTTAAAGGTGCGGATTAGCTCGTCGGATCAGGGTTCGTTATAAAAAATAAAAATTTACAAACACTACAAATTCAACGTAAATAAACAACGATTTAATGAATGAAAATTAACATTACATGTGAGAAATACAAAACAATTAACTATTAAAAATACTAAATGTAATAATAATATGAATACGAGCGAAATACTAAAATACTACGGTAAACGATTTATGAAAATAATACGAAAAACGACGGAATAATATATAATAAAAACGATAGATTTCCAATAAAACGGCGAATACACGAAAAACGAGACTAAATGTTTCCTCGCGAACACGGCGACGAAAATACCGACGGAAACGGACGTACGAAATTATAATGAGGGAGAGTAAAACTCTCTTATCGTTGTTCTTCTTTCAATCCCTCGACGTTGGTACAAATATTCATTACGTTACAATTTAGTCCTGAAAAGGGCTGATTTTCTTCTTCGGCTTCCTCGTTGTATTCTTCTTCTCTTCGTCGTCGTCTTCTTCGATGTCGATGAGTAAAACTCAACGAAGCATCGGGGAGTAAGACTCCTTGCCGAGTAACACTCGGTGGCGAAACGCTTGCGAGGGTCAAACCGCTCGTCTATCGAGTTGCTACGAGGGTCAAACCGCTCGTCGGGCATCTTACGAGAGGGTAAAACCGCTCTGGCGAAGTGCGAATGTTCGATCCGCGACCGCTTCTTTTATACACGCGCCACGCCAACGAGTAGCGCGTGATTGGTCGGTCGCGTGGTGGAGGGGCGCGCGGCGACTCGTCTCTACGTCGCGGCGGGAGAGACCTTGATGACTGCGCGGCGCCTACACTTTTCTCGTTGCTTCGCGCGCACGTTCGAGGTCGTCGTTTCTCTGTGCGTGCGAATTCAAGGTCGGCTCCATTTTCGGTGTATTTTAAAGTGCGTAATTAATCGACAATCCTTACACCCCCCTTTCGTAAAGGAAGAAAACTTACGATTAAGTTTTCTGTTTCGTCAATAAAAAATACGATTAAATTCGACGGGTGTAAGTTACGAAAAATCGGAAAGTTGTATCTAATATAGAGAACAGAAATAATTATACGAAGCGTAGATTAAATACAATAAAATAATCGAATCGTAGAACTTAAAAAAAACAGAACGGATATACTTCTTAAATTAGGAAACGTGAAATATGAAAAACGTAGTACAAAACATTAAATCTACTAAATTGAACGTAAATAAGTCAGCGAACAGTGTATAATAATAAAAATAAGTCGGACCAAACTTGCGAACGATGCTTCTGCTGGAGTCATTTTGTGGACGTAGTCGAAAATCCAAAGTCAAGGACGGTCTGCTTACGGGAAAACGGTGTTGAAACTGACATCTGTGTACGACTTCAAACTACTGAACAGGAAAGCTCATCTGAACAGCGACTGGTAACGATACGGATGACGGTGACATCGGTAATATGGGTGAAGTTTCGGCTGATGTTATAGTGATCTAAATAACTTCACTCAGGACTGAGACTCGACTGACGTGGACTGGATATCACAGCTCCTTGATTCGACGTATTTGAACTGGACATCGTTGACTGAGGTGACTCTTGACGTATGTAACAACTGAATTGACTTTTATGATAATGACCTTCATAGCACTGCATATTCGACTTCACGTTGACGGCAATTCCTTCAGGTCTCGACTTTTACAACGACGAAATAATAAACTGTTTTCAATTTAATAAACGCGTAACAACACAGATACGGATATGAATTACGATGTGAACGATACAAGCGATTTTAATTTAAAAACATTTGACAAAAA